>OZ037781.1:34880066-34917566 GCA_964035525.1 Porites cylindrica
GAAAAATTATGAGCTAAATCCATTTTGTGGGCAAAACTCGATATGAGGATCTTACAGAGACTGGCTCTTAAAAGTTAGCTCGATTTATTTCTCTCCCTCTTTATGCTCATTGGAAAATGTTGTTTAACTTACCTTAACTTAACGGACTAAGTGACTTTTATGTTCACATAAAAGATATAGCTAAAACTGGAGAACGCTGAGAGATATAGCCTGCGTAGCCTAGGGGTTTTTGTTAGGAGCATTACTCAGAAGCGAAGCCGCAAAAACGCGCGTAAAGCGCGCGCGAACGTTACCACCTCAATTTCCTCGCCTTTTCTCTGCCCTCGCCCGGCTTTATTACTTTGCACGCCCATCCAAGGCCGTCATGCTACGCAGGCTATGAGAGATATTAAGTAAAGGACTAAATACTTTTGGATTTATATTTGTACCCAAAATTGAATATCAGTAAGCAACGCAACACAAAGAAAGAACAAAAACACTGTATACACATATGAAAACTGGCGGATAGCTTTCTTTTATTTGCCTATTTCTTTTCAAATATAGAATGTTTTTTCGACTTTATAAAGCCATGAAATTCATCTGCTAGCTTTATCTAGGCCTTTTCAAAGACCCAAAGGACAGATTTCACTACCCTTTTATATACTTCAGCAAGTAAAGTCTCTACCCTTTCATATACCTGAGGCCTGAAAAAGGTACCCTTTTCGGGCGGAGCTTCCCCTTATAGGCCGCCATCATAGGGAGTCTCACCCTGACAGCAGAACCTTCTTTCGGTTTGTCGATTGCCATGAATTCTAGGAAGACTCTGCATGAATCGAGTAAGATATTTGTTGAGCATGCGCTGGATGTTGTTAATATACAGCAGGGTCCAACTCAGGCCTGATAGCCATACATACATACATATATAACCTTTATTTTAACTCGAATTTTAGAGTAGCTACATATTATGTAGCTAATATCTTCGAGAAACAAATTAAGATATCTAAAAACTGAAAAAAAAAAATATTACACACAAAATAACACAAAAATTAGTGAAAAGTAATCAAGCGTGTTGAAACTTTGCACACGTCGCTTAAATCATTAAAAGTACATGCACAGTTCCTTAATTCGTCGAGAAAAGATCGTTTCATTGCTGGGAAGTTGATACAGCGGGCTACGTTATATACAGACGTTTAATCCTGGAAAGGCAGTTTCAATTTATGATTAAAAAGAAAGCAAAATAATTAACTGACACAATCGTCCTTTTCCTGTAAACTAGGAGCATTATAGTTCAATGTTTCTCTAAGTGTCTCAATACACGTAAACTACGTAAATTTTGGTTTGTCCGTTGTTATAATTTTCACAGTTGTGCATAACAAGTTGAAATCCTTAGCTGCAGTCGTGATACTATGATGGACCTTTTAGCGTTCCAGCATATTAAGTCAGCAAACAATTCACCTCAGAGAATGGAATCCACAACAGTCTTGGATTCTTCATTCCACTCCGGTGATTCCGGATTCCAGGTACTGGATTCTGGATTCTTTGTCAGTGGAACTTGCTTAATTGTATTCTAGATTCCAGCGGTTAGTGGGATCCAGATTCCTTGAGCTGTATTCCTGATTCCAAAGCCCAGGATTCTGGATTCCACGAGATAACGTTTCTGGATTCTGGATTACACGAGCAAAACTGCTCCGGATTTCGGAATACAGATTCCCTTACATGGGCAACACAATGGAACGAGGCTTGGGTAGAAAATTTCGTACAAAGTGTATATTGTCACCCCAAGCCATGATATGGTTCTGGAATGTAAGAACGAACTATATATCGGTAAAATTTATTATTTTTTTTAAGACTTGGTATAGTTCAACCAAAACTTAATAACAAATTCCCCTCTTATCTAACGCAGGCAGCGCTTGAGAATGTCACGATTTTGATTTATTTCGCTTCTTTCCTGCCCAAAACGTACGGTAATAATGGACACCCAAGCAGTCTTAAACAACTGAAACTCGGTCCGATTTTAGTCCACTTTAAGTTTGATGTTGTATGTGAGGGAGAGAGAGAGAGAGAGAGAGAGAGAGAGAGAGAGAGAGATCAAAAAATAACTCAGGTCAGGAGTTACTGTTTATATCCTTCTTTCAATATTCTACTTGGATTTCGAAAGTTCTTTCAACCTCCATCTAAAAGGAAAACGGAAAAGGGAAATAAGACGCTCAGAAATATAAAACAGACCGGAAAAAGGTTAAAAACGCAATCTTTCCATACCATGTAATCACTTTTAATTGTTTAAGTGTTCGAAATAGAGATAGTAAGAAAATTGGAGGAAATAAACACTTTTTAAAAAACCTCTTTGTCTTCTGAGCACACGTTCGATTTTCTTTTTGTTCGGGGGAAGGGGGGGGGGGGGGGGGGTACTCGGGATTTCAAGTGACGGGGATGATCGAAGGATTTTTTTCGGTTTGAAATTTTCGATTCCGGGGTTTTTTTAGGTACGAAAATTTGGCAAGTATTTTTTTGGGTAGCTTGATTTGAGTAGGTTTTTTTGGGGGAAATTAAAAAGAACCGGTAGTGCCCTGGCTGCGTATTTCTGCGAGTAAAGTACAAACAAACATGTTTTGCTGTTGTTTAATAGTTAATTATGGTGTCGCTTTCCATCGCACGTGTTATACAATAGTCTGCATTTTTGGTCCAGGGATTTTTTTGGCTTTTGCTGGAAGCCCTAGGGTTTTTTTGGGGTCTTGACTTTTGGCTCCATTCGATCATCCCCGTCACTTGAAATCCCGAGTACGCCCCCTGAGGGGTTAGGGTTACTTCTAAGATCCTTTTGAGAAGGCCTTTTGGATACCATATCGTTGGAAACATCATAACAACAAGGAATTGATTTGAAATACATTATCTTGTCCATAAGAATTGATCCAAAATGCGGTGTCAAAGCTTTTCATTGCTCATTTTATGTTTCATATCATTACTCTACGTCATTTTCTTGCTTTAAAATATCGGTTGTTCAAACGCAACGTCTTAAAAGTTGTAACGACCATTTCATTTTACAGTGGACTGACCTTCTATCTTGCAAGTGTTGTCGATAAAGTAGAACCCTTTGACACAAGAACATTCACCGTCAACACAAACAGCATTTAAAGGACATGTGTGGCACACTAGCTCTGAAAAGAAAAAGGTACGCCGACAACCATTTTAATTTATAAGCATACCTTAAACAAGCGTTGGTCGCCTTCAGTCAATATCAAAAGTCCATGATCATGAGAACTTAGTCACAGAAAACAATAAAAACAGAAATAAAAAGATGAGACATAAGTAAAGAAAACTAAGGAATTACATCATGCAGCAGCTGACTGGATGATCAAAGTCAATATCTACAGGTGAGTGCTTATTATGAAATGGAGGATTGATCGTATGTGCAACCAGCTTGGTAGTATAATTTGGAACTCACCCGACTGCTAAGAGAAACAGCCACGCTGGAAAAAAATTGTTTCGGAGCCTGCGAGTCTAACCCAGGCTCAGCTAAGGTGACAATGTTTTCGCTACGTGGTGGAGTACCTTGAGTGATCTCGGCCAAGGATGCGTTCACTTTTTTGGCCACTGACTGGTCCGTGGAGGACTGTGTATCCTGGCTAGGTGCAGCTGGCCATTGCGCTGTCATTGCCTCTGCGACAGCTAGCTGTACAACGTTAGAAATCGAGACCGAGAGGGCCAGCATGTTGACGGCCATGAGAGACTGCTCTGTTGAAGCTTCAGCTTGTTGTTGAGCACTCGGTTCAGGGCGGGTTTCGATCAGTTCTGTCACACGAGCCCGCTTCGCAGAACTTCGCGTGCGTGTTTGAGACGTTCGCTTCTGCTTAGGAGGCATAACTTAGATAAGTAAAAGTAATTAGATTAAGGTAAGGCTAAATGCCATATTTTTCCGCTAAGATAAGATAAGACGGTATGAGTCAAAGAGGAGCAAATAAATTGAAGGTCTGAGCCGCGATGTGTATTTTTCCTTTGAGTTTTGTTTTTTGTTTGTTTGTTTTTGTTTTTATAACACACGGTAATCTGGCTAAGCTACGCACACATAATGGTGACGAATAGCCGAACTCAGCCGAAAACCAAATGGCGAGCCATGTAGCAAGAACTGAATGACATAAATGCCTGGTAAAAGAATATCAAAGTGCATTGAGGACACACCCAAATAAGGGCGGTCGAATAGGATTGCACACTCATAATATTCACCAGGACACAAAGTATGAATAAGGCCAACGCGAGAAAATACAAACAGTTATGCACGAAAGGCAAACAACATTTCTGTAGATCTGTAAGAACAATGAGTGCAGCCAAAATAGAATGCACCCAATTAAATAAAGGCGGCAAGTCAGTAACATAAACGGCTGTCACTAAAACAAAGGCATGGCGAGGCAAGTATGTAAACTTTAGAAGACTCGATTGGGAAATGAAATGAAAGGTTGAAAATTCAACAAGACCAAATTCTGCTGAACAGGCTCAAGGACCTTAGGATTGCTCCCCTAAGACTACGATGGTATTTTTCCTGACCCAAGGAATTAAGATGCGCAACGTACCATCACGTGCGTAAAAGTTCTGAGTCGGGCGCCAAAACCCCCTATGGTCCCCCAAAAATAGCATAAGGTATAGGCTCTAAAACTACCCGAAGGTATTTCGTTAACAGCTTTGCCTTACGATTAAAGACTAATGCGCCCTGGCGCATGATGGTCTGGCACACACAGACAACGTTAACACCATAGGTGTCATGCAAGAGCCTAACAAAATCGTCAATAGCTGAGCCAACATGTAAAGGGTCAGAGTCTGTTAAATCATTGAAACCCAACTGCATTATAATTATTTCCGGTCGAAAGGTCTCGATAACATTCAAGTCAAGATGTAGCGTTTTGGAAACCGTACGGCCACCTAACTCCGTGCCATTTTATAAAGGCACGGTGAGATAACTTGAAATCAACGCGAAAATGGTGGGAATCATGGGACAGGACAAAGCGCAAACGGCAAATAAAAGAATGTCCCAGAACTAAAACACGCGGCTCAGCCATTGAATAATAGAAAAGATAAAAGGAAAAGAGGGTACTTGCTGAAAATTGGTTCAAACAAGTGATGTGAACAACGTGATGGTGAGCAATCGAAAGGGGCGAGCGCATGGAAAAGCACGCCTAAGAACGATATAGTCCCGAACGCCCTAAATTCTGATTGGCTGGAAATAGAATAGGCTTGGAACCTGCCGCCTTAGCCTGCAAACCATTATCAAATGCGTCGCTATAGAATCCCATTATGATGTCGTCATAACGGTGCACGTCTTTTTAAAACAGGTTAAAACATCATTAAAAGCAGATTAAAACACCTTTAAAAACAAGTTAAAACACCTTTAAATACCAATTAGGTAGAAGAGCCCCTGAGTGGAGCGAAAAGTTCTACATATGACAGTAAAGACGCATGGCAGTCCATGTCTGACCCATGCGAAATAGGACATGTATGTCATTTGATACTTACGTGCAGGACATATGGGCAGTGCTATTGTAATATGTAGAATTCTCACCACATGAGTCAGGGTCATTCGGCCATCTTACAGTATATTAATTTTTTCACTTTATTCACCTGTTAGTTTCCTAGGTGATTTCTGCTTATAGTATAGTTTCAAGGTGACTGTGTGAGCAGGGGCCATACAGCCATCTCACAGATTTTCATTTGAATCAGTTACATCAGTGAGTTACGTCAAACTTTTTATTAGTATCATTCAGGGTGACTGTGTGACCAGGGGCCATACAGCCATTGCACAGATTTATTGTAATCAGCTACATCAGTTAGCTATTTCAGACTTTTGATAAGTATAATTCTGCATGACTGTGTGAGCAGGGGCCATACAGCCATATCACAGATTTCCAAATTTAATCCGTCCATTATGTCACTGAGCTCTGACAATTTAGAGTAAATTGTTATTATTTAATTCATGTTTACTGTGTGAGCAGGGGCCATACAGCCATCTTACCGATTTCATTTTAATCAGTTACATCAACGAGCTATTTCAGCTTTTTGATAAGTACAATTCTGCGTGATCGTGGGAGCAGGGGCTATACAGCCAGATCACAGTTTTTCAAATTAAATCATTTCATTATGTCACTGAGCTATGACCATTCAGCCTAAATTGTTATCATTTAAATTCATGGTGACTGTGTGAGCAGGGGCCATACAGCCATCTTACCGATTAATTTTCACTTCTAGACATTTCAACCTGGTTTAACTTTACAGCTTTTAAACACGTTTGAGCTTCGTATCGATGTGGCATTAGTGAGGCCGATATTATAAGTTGACTGTGTGAGCTGACAGGCTATGCAGCCATTTCCTTTATTCTAGCTACAGTAGCCCATTTCTGTTGGTTACATCAATCCACTTCTGTATCCAAGACTTAGGAAAACGTCACTTAAAACTCATTTCCTTATGTAGGCCATTTTATTCCCATCTAGTGTCCAGTGCTTAGTGAATAAGTGCAATTTATGATGGCTGTGTGAACAAGGGCCATACAGTTATCTCATTCGTTTCCACTTTTAAACTGTTAGTTTAAACTTAACTGATTCTCACTTTTTGATCTGTATCAGATTCAATGACAGTGTGGGCAAGGGCCATACACCCCTCACATTCATTCAAACTTGTACATTTCTGTTGGTTACACTGATCCATTTCAGTAAGCAGGGCTTGGTAGACAGCCTTACCATTCTATTTCTATAAGTTTACGTGCATAACCTCCACTGAACTAAACTGGTGGAACTAAGCTGTAAGTGACAGTGACAAAGAATGTATACAATGTCCTATTGCTATGGACACACATGAGCCGTTATGGCGTTAGTTGACTCTATTGTTGTAAGGTGTACACGGTCGGATGATTATAATACATGTATATTCATCTCAGCTCTCGCACATTGACCTTTTTTATTTTTTATGTGGTATCTTTCTTACCTTTAACCCCCAGAGGTTTTGTGTGACTGCATTGGTTGGGGGATACGTTCCCAATTTTTCCCATGTGGTTTTTCGGGTTTTCGTATCAGGCGGCGCACACCTTTTTCCACTGTACATTTTGATTTGTAGGTACCAGGAGTTTCTGTTGGCGGTCGTCTTGCTTTGGCCTCTGGTGGGGCGGCCCTTTCACTCGTTCCTTGCTCTGGGCTGTGGCGGGTGTGCCCTCACCTTTGCTGGGACAATGTTCTTGTGTATCTGGTTTTCCTAGTTTCCCGTGGCCAAAATATCCCATAATGGGTTTGTGATTATTTTGTGTCCCAGCAAACAGAGCTCACCCAAAGCGAGACTCCGCCAACATCAATAACTTTCGTAATATGTAAAGGAACATGAAGCATAAATGAGATTTATTTCTGAAAGAAATAAATGGTTTTATGCTTAATGTGGCTGATCATTATTGTATTTCTCTAGCTACCAGCAAAGGAGCAAAGGAGGGTTTCCTGTCATCCGGGTGATTTGTCACGAAAGTGTCATTTATGTCACGGGTCATGTAAGTCACGGAAGCGATGCACAAGGCCTCCTTCCTCGCGTTACAAGACAGTCAGAAACATTTTTCCCTCCCTTCCCTTCCGTTACCTTTATTTTACCCTAGGGAGTGGCGGGTGTGCTCTCACCTTTGCTGGTATAATGTTCTTGTGTATCTGGTTTTCCCAGCTTTATATGCTTTAATTTAATAAAGCGGCCACTCCCGTGGCCAAAATATCCCATAATGGGTTTGTGATTATTTTGTGTCCCAGCAAACAGAGCTCACCCAAAGCGAGACTCCGCCAACATCAATAACTTTCGTAATATGTAAAGGAACATGAAGCATAAAAAAGGTTAAAACACCATTAAAAATAGAATTTGGTACCTGATTTAAATGAAGTTTTCGAATGCAATTAAAACAGTTTTAAAAATATATCAAAAATGTGTTAAAAATAGTGTTTGGTTTGGTACGGGTCTGAAAACCCAACCAACCTTCGCCCTATTTTAGGGCCAGCGCATCCTTATGATGACCAAAACACCCAAGTGGCAGACCCTGGAAAACTCACAGGGCGACGCTAAAAGCATCAAAAATCGTCTCTTAAGTTCCACTTTTTCTGCCGGGATTCATGGTCCCAGAGTAGGTCAGCAACCACATGAAACAAATGACTGAGCGGGACATAAAAATTCTACACATCACCGATTTTGCCATCACTGAATGATGATTTACAACAAAACAGCTTAAATGAGTAAATAATATCCGACAATATCGATTATGAATGGTTTCTTTTTCATCGTTTTAATCAAGTAGAAGAGGAACCTGAGTGTGGTATCTTTCCAGGTCATCATCGCTGTGTACGAGGCAGATGCGTCTGTATTCCTGGCTACCTTTGTTGAGGTAACAGCAAATAATAATAATAATAATAATCAATAATAGTCATCGCCATCGTCAACGTCGTCATCATCATCATCATAATCATAATAACAATAACAATAATCGCAACCTGGACTACATGTGCTTGTATTATACAAAAAGTTAAGAATTGTATTTTTTTTTTTTTTCAGAGTCGTTAGTTTGAAGTTTTGGTTTAATTTCAGATTTGCAACATCAACAGAAGAGAAAAAGACGCTGTAATAATGGTCTTCAGATGTTTTCACCGACCTTAGTGATGTAATGTTGATATGTTTTCATGATACTTCTCTTTAGATAAAGGATACGGATTGTAAGATATTGTTTAATTTATACCATCCAGTTTAAAAGGGATCCCTCAATGTTCTTGGATTCGAGAGATTCTAAGTCGAGGCTTAACTAGTCGACATCATAAAAGTTATTGTCATTTAATATTTCTATGCAAATTTGGAAGCATGGAAAGCATGTAGCCCTTGCTCTATTAATTTTCCAGTAATTAATAGTCTAATGTCATTTTCGTTTTGCTTTTTCGGTCGCCAAATTGTCTCATGTTGCTAGGAATGCTATAACCGGGGCCAGTTTCAAGATACTGGTGACATCGAGCAACCACCCTAAGCCTATCTTATCAAGCCACTGTCAGTTGTCACCTAACTCTGTCGAAACCGAAAGCTCTGCATGGCCAGTATAGCTGCCATTTATGACTAGTATTTCAGTTGAAGTTCGATAAATAATACCGTCTAGGACATTTAAGGTGACAAGCACAGTATTTATATCCGTATTGAAAGTTTGAGTTTTATCTCAGGGGTAAAGAATTTTATAAAAGACAGATATAAGGTGAACTACAATAAAACCACGAAACAATAAAATATATTAAATAAAATATGATCATAATAAAATAAGGCAAACTGAGGTAAAGAGCAAATAATAAAATAAAGGCTTTTTTAAAAAATATTTTTGTGTAATCCTTGCTGTCAGCTTAATTTCCTGCTTTGTTTTGTGTTTGATCGCAGTTTTTTAGTTGGACCCGGGGGTTACTTTAAAAAGTTTCAAAAGGGAAGGCGCCACCTCGGGGTCCAATCCCTTGCTTTTCTATATAGTACCATTTTTCACACAGTTGTTCCCCTTTCGTTTACCTTCTATTGACAAATGGTACCCCTTTCACTTACGTAGCGCCAGGATAGACCTTTACATCCCTTTAAACTGCTGTTAATGCACTGTTTTGAAATATGAATAAATCACAAAACCAGGTTTATTCTCGACTTTTTCACAGCCATAAATTGCATCTGTTATAAGCTCTTTAGGGCCTTTTTATAGACCGAAATTTACTTCTAACAGTGATATCACGCTCCTTTATCACCTGGGCCGGGTTGTTCGAAGTTAGGTTAAGATAACCCAGGGTTAGCTGGAAATTTGAAATCAGATATGAGAGCTAAAGCAAATTTCAGTTTAATTCTCTTTGCCTACAATTTGATGATTGGATACTCTAAAGAGAATAGAGAAAATTATCCGACAGAGTGCTTTTTATAAAAAGATAAAGCATTCCGGGTTAAAATTTAAGCCCGGGTTAGCGCTAACCGGCGTTCGAACAACTGGGCCCAGAAGCCTGAAAAAGTAACACTTTCGGGGGGAGTCTCCATGTACATGGTGAAACTGATCGGGCGTTGCATGATAGTTCCTTGAAAGGAACTGGGCAGCAAAGAAAGGTGCAGGTCGACAATTATTTAGACCTGTTATAGTTAAGCTGGTGTAAACTGTTCGTTTGTTAATTCTTTAAAAAGCAAGCAATACCTTAGACGACAGTCGCAGGACTCTCGCAGGGAAGTAAAATCTAATCTCAATGAAGCTAGACCGTAGAACAGGAACAAAACATCAACTAGAACAAAACCATTTCATCTGTAACCAGTTCATGATCTTAGAGAAAGAAAATAACCTTGATCCACCTAACCTTTTGCGTGTCACTTTCCAGACTTTTAGCCATTTATTAATTATATAATAAGCGACTTTACACGTTTTTGTTTTCCATACAGGTGACTGAATTATTGTTAGTATATTACAATGCCAAGAGACAAGAACTTAGTCTGGCCATAATATGAAGAGAGCATATCGTCTCTCTGCTTCATGTGGAAGATTTTTTAGCTGCGCTTAGATCCTTTATGCAGTGGTGTAAAAATTCAATGTCGAAATGATCGCTGCATGTTCTCTGTTAAAGCTTGTTGCTTTGATATTTGTTATTACTGACGATATCTTGCACGCGAGACATTTAAAGGTGCATTCTAGTAAAGGTCAACATTCAAGCGGACAGAAGAAGACACAGTTGGAAGGTGCTGACACAACCTCTCAATGCTCTAACTCGACTGCCCAAGGAAATTCGTGTATCCCTGTTCATATTCCTGTTCCTGTGCCCGTACAAACTCCCGATGTAAACGAACTGCACGTCTACATCCATGATGGTAGGTCATTAAAGGTACGATAACTTATAACGAAAACAAAAGGGAGTGTGAGAGAGTGCTTCCAACATATATAAACAGTCCTCCTTTGTACTCTAAAATTTCTTTTCTCATGTCACCTTTAATGTGCACGTCGTGTTTTATAATGCGTTTATTTTCCCACGGAACTTAAACTGCCTGCTTCATCTGCATTCAAACGAAATGACTCATTTCTCATATGACCTGAAGATCGAAATGCAGCAGACTAACATTTTTCCTTGAAATAGTATTTGCAATATGTATTATTTTCAGTCCTAAGTTAAGACAAAATATGTTTTGTCTTTAGCGTCAGACAAAAAAGGTGCTAACATCTCTCTGTCTAAATACAACTGCCTATAAATTAAAGATTTTTGTTGACTTATTTAAAGAACAATGATTAGAACCGTTTACCAAAGGCCTAATATCAAGCACGTAAAGAAAAAGAATGTACTCAGAAATTTGATTTGAGATTGTTTTGTAGGTGAAAGTTATTATTTTATTATATGAAGTTTTTCGTCCTCGACTTATTTAAATGTCAGTCGTCGAGGAACCAGTTTTACCACCCACTGAAATAGAATGGGTTGAATTTACAAAGCAGGTAAAAAGTTCAGAAAAAAGGGTTCGAATAAAAAAGTGTCTTTTTCAATTTAAGTACCTGATATAGAAATTGCGATTGAGAATTCACATTCATGAAAAAAAAGAAAAAATTCAGTCGGTGTAAAAAGTAACCGAAATTTTTGTTCTGTTCACTCAGAAAGTAAGAAGAGATTTCAAGTACTATACCTGTATAAGGCATATTCCCCATGGGGAATGCGGATAAGCTTGAAGCTTTAAATAAATAAAATAATGCTTAGATTTATACTTGGACATTACTCGTCTCTATACAACACTCTTCTCTCTAAAGTCAGCTGTACTTCGTTGTGTAACAAACGCATTCAAAATTTCCTCATTCTGTTATATAAGACTCATTTTCCTACTTATATGAAGAATATGTTTTCACTCCGGTCCTCTTCCTATGATCTTCGTGGAAGCTACATTCTTCCACTAAGTAAACCTAAAACAACTACCTATGGTCTTAACTCCTTTTCTTACTTTTCAGCTAAGCAGTGGAATGGAATGTCGGACTTTTTTCGTACCAGCTTTTTTGCAGACTTTAAGACCAAACTACAGGATGTTACCTTCATGTAGATTCTTTTTGCCTGACATACTTAACCTTAAAATTGTGAATTGTAAATAATATTTTCTTTTTTTATGTGCTTATTATTATTAATATTATTTTATTATTATTACTTATAATGCATTTGATGTATATATATATATTTCTCTATTATTTTCATGTAGTGTCAGCTCGAGGATATTAGCTTGTTAGCTACTCTAAAATTCGAGCATAAATAAAGTTCTATGTTGTGTTACGTTATGGGGAGAGGGGGCGGAGAAATTCCCATACAACAAAAGGACCTCTTGACACTATTGTCTATATATGGAGGTTAGAAAATTGGAAATGGCTTTTGCTTTCAGGAAAACCTTGTTTCTTTTACTAAGGAAAACGTCCTATCATTGCTTTTTTTGTTTAAGGTAATTACTGCAAGAACGGAGGTATCATGACAAAACACAAGAACCACATATTCAAGTGTTTGTGTCCTCCCAAATATGGCGGACCTCTCTGTGAAGGTGCGACAAGAATTGTAAACTGCAACAACCTTTTTTCATTTATCCTGGACAATACAGTTCAATTTCTAGGTGACAATGTTCCCAGACAATGATATATTTCCTTGATAAGTGTTTTATTTATATTTCTTTGGTAGACAGTTCAAGGGGCCGATAAACGTTATGTTCACACCACGTTCGCTAAATAATTTTCCAGAAATGAAAAACGTTTGAACAGATATAAGATCAATAACTACAAGGCAACAGCTTCAAGAGGTCACAGAGGAGCGTGCGTTCCCTGCTAGCAGAGCTGTCTCTCCTCGTCGTGAAAGACTGCTAGCAGGGAAGAGCGTGCGCATCTGCCAACCGTGAATAAGTCACACATTGCCGTTTTTCAGCAACTGCATTTTTCATGTAAAATTTGGACAAATTTTTATCCTGCGTTTGATCCAACAAAAATTGTCGAAAAGAATTTTCACACCAAAATTTCTTAAAGCAGTGACCGCGTCCAGAACACGTGTAACACTCCAAGTAGAATAAATGTTCAGATTAGACGTCTTGGAGGCTCATTTAAACATGTAGAAGCCTACATAAGTTAAGCCTTACTGAAAGATGTACCAGCACATCGTGTGGTAATTGCACAAGTTTGGAGTCTGTGTAGGAGGAGAGGAGTTCTCATTGTAGAGTCAAATGTAATAAATGACTGAAAAACGAAAGGGAGCAACCCCAGATGTTCCTGACTGAGAGATATCTGTATCTTAAAGCTTGTCAAGATTGAGCAGTAGATTGTAAACGCGACGACTGAATCCTTTACGAATTTAAGCTGGAAAATTGATAAAAAGCCAATAATAATAACAAAATATATGTATGGTTTTTTACTTTAGTGTCCGTTAATATAATTTTCAATCATTGTGCTCTTTTTTGGTGCAATTACTTCTTTCAGATACATTATTTTGCAACTATAGTCCGTGTAAAAATGGAGGCACGTGTGAGGAACACGTAAAAGGTTATAAATGCAGATGTACACCAGGGTTTGAGGGACAAACTTGCGAAGGTGAGGACATCTCTTCCATTTATAGCTTTGTAAGAGTATTCACATTTCATCGAAATCATATTTATAAGTTTGTTTATTGTGAATAGGTCTTGCAACATCCATGGCTAGTATAGGAGGGATGTTTTACTCCGGTTTTTTGGGGAGGATTCTCATTAAGGTGGGGAGGAATAAATTAACGACGATGACGTCATAGGCTATTGTCCTCATCTCATGAATAAAATGTGGTGGATTTAATTAAGTATACTGGTTTGACCGGTTTGTCAGGTTCTATTTTTAGCCTGGTTGATATAACTGGTTTATTTTTGTTTTATGACATAACCTATTGTCTTGAACTCATGAATAAAATGCGGTGGAATAAATTAGCGTCTATGTCGTAATACTCTATTGTCTTGTACTCATGAATAAAATGAAGGGGAATAAATTAGTATCTATGTCGTAATAACCTATTGTCTTGAACTCATGAATAAAATGCGGTGGAATAAATTAGCGTCGTTGACGCAAGAGTCTTTCGTCTTTATTCATAGTGCGGTGATTGTAGATTCTATTCTATCTTCCAAATAAAAGCGCGCTCTCCGTTCAGCATATTGCTCTTGCAATCGCTTTGCTAAGGAAACAAGTTCGCTTGCCTAACTAAAAATTCGGTTATAAACAAAACTCAGACGCAAAAAATGGAGCTCAAACTCTTTATTTCAATCTATTGCAAACAGTGCTCTCTCTATAAAATTACTTTATCTTGATGTCTTGTTACACGCTCTGTTAACCAGTAGTAATTTGCATCTGACTCATGCCTCTTTTGTGCTCTCGCAAATTAAACAATCATGCTTAAGTCCTCTAACAAAAAGATAAGGCACCGTTTCATACACAATTGTTAGGTCTGTTGAAAAATAAAATATTCCACTGCAAAGTGCATCGACAACCGTTTAATTAATTTGTTATTGGTCTATCGAGCATTCGTTTGGTTCTTTTCTAGGAAAGATCTTATGCTGGGATCGTCCTTGTGTAAATAAATCCATTTCGATTTTCCATGGCAATAGTGTCTTATTTTCACAGGCCAGTAATTTCCATACGAGTACGATGGAAGATACGGATCATAAAGATGTCTGGCAATGCGGTACATTTCCGTGATCCCAGAGTCTTTTGGTAGGGTTTGGCATCGGGGCGCTCCTTGCATATAATTTTGTACAACGGGATAGGCTGCTTCAGACCAGACTGCATCAAAAGGAAATGGCCGTGACCTTTTTACAATTGGCGGGGAAGATTTGACTACAGGAGGCAATTTTACTGCTGATCTAGCTTTGCAGGCAATGTTTTCCTCTTAACTGGTCGTTTTGACGGTTTCGACCGATTTTGCAGAGCTGTTAATAGTCGGATATCGACGACAAGAGCCGAAAATGTCACTCAATACTTGCTTATTTGCCGCCGTGTCCGGTTTATTATCTACAAAGATGTAACCGTAAGGCCTCTCTGTTTCATGATAATAAGCTGTCATGAATCGTTGGCGATTCTTATCAAACATACGCTCAGCAACAATTCCGATTTGTTTCCGATCGCTAGGACTTCGGAAAAGAGACATGTACTGTGCATTCCGACTGATATTGGTGTTAAATTTTCGCTTGGGGAACATATTCTGAAGGAGCAGTATGACGCTGGCATTTCTATGGCGACCTTGGGTAAACAACCGAGAAACGATAAGGCTTTCGATCGCTTCTGCCATTAGATCATCAAAGATGATAACGTTGTTGTATTTTGGGTCAATTTCTCGCAGATCTTCTTGAAATGTGGGAAGGCCACGAAAAAATTTAATGTCCTTTCCGATCGCTGATTTCAAAGCTTCGTATCTATCTTGCCACTGACTGTAATACCATAAAATGCGACGGGGCTTGTTGGTTTCGTAGACAATAGGATCTCTCGTTAGAATCTGTTCTACGAAAACTGTTTTCCCTGATTGACTTGGTCCAACCACAAGGAGTGAGAACTTATGGCGAAACATAAAATCTGGATAAGGCTCGGTTGCCAAGGAAACATCATGGGAAAGCTTTACCTTCTTCGCAGTAGAAGAAGTTTTCGGCGTTTCGTTTACTGGTCTTCTTCTTTTTCCTGGTTCACATATTTTTCTCGTGGAACTAGATGAACAACGAGGTAAATCGACGCTTGTAGAAATATATTCTCTTTTTGATTCCCAAGAAACCTTAGCCTCTTTTAAGAGTCGTGTTCGTCTTAGCCCGGTTAAGTCATGGACAATTTCAAGATGAGAACTCAAGTTGGACACACCAGGTTTGCCACATAGCGGACAAATTCGAGGAAACGTTCGAGGCATGACTGCTTATGAAAAATGACTCACAGTTAACAGAATCATTTAATATATAGTTATTTTACAATGGTGGGGAGTACTTAAGAGAATTCAGGGGTACAGGAGGGGTACAGGAAGGGTACAGTAGGGGTACACAGGAAGGGTACCGGAAGGGTACAGTAAGGGGAAAAGGAAGGGTACAGTAGGGGTACAGGAAGGGTACAGGAGGGGTACAGGAGGGGTACAGGAAGGGTACAGGAGGGGTACAGTAGGGTACAGGAGGGGTACAATGAAAGTTCATAGATTTCCGTTGTGCTTTGCAGCCGTGCCTCCATCGATAGCTATAAAAGAAGTAAGCCGCTGTTTCTGATTCAGTCAGTTCTTAAACCTCGTGCAGTTCGAATCACAATGTTCAGCAATTATAATCATTTCGTTCAAAAAGGATATGGAAATTTTGAAGATGATGACGACGATATTGAAAGCTCACAAGAAAGCGAACAATCATCTCAAAGTTCTCAATCTAGCGAAGAAATGGTCTCTTCCGGAGAGAAGGAGGAGGAGCATGTAGATCCTTGGTCACGCATTCAAAATGAAGTTTGTAATCGCTACGAAGCCCAGCTCGAAGCTCTGATCAACGAGTATGAACAAAACGGAGACTCGCCTGAAGTGGCCCGCATTAAAGCTGAAAATGCTTTGCTTCCAGTATATAGAAAGGAATTGAGAAAAGTGTTCTTAGAGTTTTTACAGTGGATGCATGCAATGAAGAAAGATCCGACATTTCGAAAAGTGATGGAAACCCGCCAAGATCTCAAAGACACAGAAGGATATGACTGGCTGCAATCGACAGAACTTGCCATCGATAAGCGGAAATTCTTACTCAATCGATTGTTTGTCAAACAAACTGTTCCCGAAGACTAAGCCGAAACTCTGTCTATTCATCTATTGTTGTAACACTTTGATGGTTTTGTTATCAATAAATGTATTTTTTAACCGAAACAAAGGTGTAGTCTGGTTGTAGCACGCGCGTATTAATCCCACCATTGTTTATATATAATTGAGTTGATTCCCGTGGATAATTTATGCGACAATTGTTCATGTTGGCTCAGGGTATATTAAATTAGTTTGCGATGAATAATATAATACAGTTCGCTTGCGTTCGTTTTGTTTCGTATGATACAGGTCTAAAGGGAAAAAGGCCAACCTGTTAATGGTTAACGCTCGATACCACAGTCTAGAAACGTTTGAAGGTTGAATTATATTGACAAAACAGAATCAATGGTTTTGTAGAATAAAAATATTTATCGTTGGTCACAGTGAATAGTTTTAAGTCGAGTATTTTTTTCGGACCGTTGACTAGTATGTTTGGAAGCTATCCGCTCAAAAATATTATTTACTGGAGTTTGTGAAAATAATAAAATGCTGAACGGAGAGCGCGCTTTTATGTGGAAGATAGAATAGATTCTACAATCACCGCACTATGAATAAAGACGAAAGACTCTTGCGTCATCGACGCTAATTTATTCCACCGCATTTTATTCATGAGTTCAAGACAATAGGTTATTACGACATAGATACTAATTTATTCCCCTTCATTTTATTCATGAGTACAAGACAATAGAGTATTACGACATAGACGCTAATTTATTCCACCGCATTATATTCATGAGTTCAAGACAATAGGTTATGTCATAAAACAAAAATAAACCAGTTATATCAATCAGGCTAAAAATAGAACCTGACAAACCGGTCAAACCAGTATACTTAATTAAATCCACCACATTTTATTCATGAGATGAGGACAATAGCCTATGACGTCATCGACGTTAATTTATTCCTCCCCACCTTAATGAGAATCCTCCCCAAAAAACCGGAGTAAAACATCCCTCCTATACTACTATTTACTTCTTAGAAATCGACCAAATTATGATTTTTCTAATTTTTTTTTCGGTCACAATTTTCCCTTCATCGTAGATCGCATGTCAAACAAAATTTCTTTATCAATACTATTTGAAACATGCATGTCTTTTGTCAAAATGTTGGTGTCTTGTGTAATGATGCGTTTGTTAATTCAACAGAACGGAATTTTTGCAAGCCCAACCCTTGCTCCATCCATGCTAAATGTGTAGAGACTCAAGACAGCTTTAAGTGCATCTGTGAAGAGGGTTATAAAGGAGAGAAATGTAAAGGTAAAGACATACTGTTTCATAAATAGATAACAGTTGAACCCACGATTTCTGCTATTCTCTTCACCAAAATCACCGTTGATAATCATCATCATCATCATCATCATCATCATCATAATCATCGTCGTCGTCGTAGTCGTCGTCATCGTCATTAAAATCATCTTCAACGTAATATTTAAGGAAAGGTTCTACATTCTTCTCAGTTTCTTGTATCTTAGGAATTTCTTATAGAAATGACCTGATTTGCTTTTCAGGCGGACATCCTTTTCTAATCATTACAAGGCTTTCATTTATGTTTGCTGCTTTCTTTTTATCCACACAATGTACATGTTTGTAATTGTCCTATCAAATTTCTTTTGCTGCAAGATGACTGTTTGCTGGACAGGCTTTACCCTTTTTTTTCAGTTATTATTATTTTTTAATTTGGCCTGTTGACCTTTATTCCATTACTATCCTGTAACATTAAGGGTGGCCAAAGTGTTTCGTTTCAATCTTATATGCCTGGATATATGATAAAGGTTAAGTTACATGTAAATCCTTAAGGGCGTTTATTACGGCTTGTACAATTCTTATACTGTAGACCCTGATGAAAAATTCTGAAAAAATGTCTGTACAATTTCTTTCAGATATCGATCCATGCAACCCAAATCCCTGTCAAAACGATGGAATATGTAAAGACGTACAAGGGGAAGTTCAGTGTGAATGCAAACTTCCTCATAAGGGAACATTCTGCACAGGTCAGTTTCTCGTCACAATAGCGTGGGATGTCTCCTACGGTCTATCTAGCCTAAATACCACTAATTGAAGCCATCGTTTGTTTAAATTTTGTACAAAATAGCAAGATTTGCATAGCTTCATAGGACAAGGGAATGACCGTATCAATTCACTTAAAGTGTACAGTTAGTGAATATAAGATTAAGTATGATTACCATATTAAAGTCTCACGAGTTATGGAAGACAGTCATGACCAACTATTTGCAAGGATTCTTAATTGAGGCAGACTTGAAAATATATGGACGTTTTCGAAATACCTCAGACTAGTAACTTAATGCTCGGGTCGGACGCATTTATGGGCAGGTGCAGCCGTAGCCTGAGTGTTTTGCTATCATGCAAACAGAAATGTGCGCCACTGCAAAGAAAGTAGTCTTAAAGTTGGTATAAAAGAGGGTCTCAATGGGGTTAACTGATAGGCGTAAAACGCCCAAAAATTTAGTCGATAGCCGTAAAAATTGAAAAATTTTAACCGTTAGCCGTAAATAGGGTAAAAAGAGTTAACCGTTAAAGAAATTGTTCCCTAGATTTGCTACTTTTAAGGAAGGTACTAAACTCACTTATGATTGCGTTTTTTATTTCCCTGCTACTGTGGCTCTGTACACACATTAGGTAAAGCGCCTTTTAGGTGTTGACCAAGACCCTGGCTCCATTTCCGCCGCTCTCTCGGGGAACTAATTTTTTTTCCATAGCGAAAGTGTGGCTTCTTGCCGGGGATTAATATTTGCGATTTTCAGGAGGTCGTGCCCTCGAAACACTAGTGAAACAACACGCAGAGATGTCACTGTTGTAAAACACGTTGCCGATAAACAACATTTCCCTGTTTTTCTCTGACGCTACGGTAGACATTGCCATGCCTAGTCCCTGTACGGTGTCTTCCCACGCAATCTCGGTCAAGGCATTTCGGTGGCGAACTCGCTTGGACCATCTGACCCGAAACGCATTAGCTGCACGAGATAATGAGGCCTACGGACAAGGCAACGGCGGACAGTGATTCCGTACAGTCCTTCGCTATCATTAAAAACACTGGACACGGGAATTTTGTTATTGGCCGTTTTCACACTGGAGCTAGAAACGGATTATCCGTCTGAGACTAGCCTGTGTACAGCCACCCCCTTCCCGACAGACCTCCTTCTCCGATTTTTTTCTGAGGGGAGAGGGCGGCTGTACACAGGCTATCTGGAACGGATAATCCCGTCTTCAAACTGTCCGTCGAAATTGATGGATAAAGTCAGGCGGATTGTTCATTCAAAATTAAAACGATTCCATTTTCAAATTAAGACGTATTACCCATCTGACGCGAATCACCAAACGGATAACCCGTCTCACACGAATAATCCGTCTCTAGTGTGAAAACGGCCATTTATGCTGTAATGAATGTCGCGCCCCGGCCTTGAGTTGGTCGTTCCCGTGGGTGCTTTGCTTTTTCACAAAGATCATTTTTAAATTGACTATTGACATTTCTATGTGTAAATTAATATTGAAAATGGAATACTTTATAAAAAGTTTAATCTACCAAATGTTAAAATTTTTCAAAAGAATAGCTTATTTCACATCCCGAGATGATCTTAAGACCTTTATTTTGCTTTAAAGGTACAAAAAATACAGGTTAATTAATATTTAACATTTTGAAACAAAAGAAGCTAATTGTTAACTTTTTTGTTAACCGTAACTGAAAAAAATTAGCCGATAGCCGTAAAAGAGCCAAAATTTTAGCCGATAACCGTAAATGCCACCACCCCATTGAGACCCTCATAAAACGGTGTCTTAAATATTTTTCCATTATTATTGCCTCAACAATACAATATAGGGACAGTCAATCGATAATTCAAGCCTTTAATGAAGCTATAGTATATAAATTTGTCGTATTGGTTGCATTAAGACAGAATCCATTAGGAAACTGAGTAATCTTGATTTTCAATGGACGAAATCCTTGTACCGGAATAATTTAAAGCGCATTGCATTCTTTTTTTACATTTTTCAAGGGCTATAGATGTAACTAGCATGTGTAATAACACAAAAGAAAATTTCTCATGGGGACCCGAGAAAATATATCTCAAATTTAACAAAATAGCAGCTTGCATATGAAATTTTCGGAATTTTACCTGTGTTTTCACAATCCTAATGAAATTTGGCATTCATTTTCTCGGGCTCCCATAAGAAATCTTTGGTGTTATTACAGGTACCTAATTACATGTCTAACCCTTGAAAAATGCAACTATTCTTTAAATTATTCTGGTACAAGGTTTTTGTCCACTGAAAATTAAAATTACTCAATTTCCTGGTGGATTCTTTCTTAATTTTCTGTATCCTTTATTTTTCACAAGAGACACTTGTATGCTATCATAACCCTTGTCATCATGGTGGTACTTGCGTGGAGAATCCACTAGCACCTTGTGTCTGCCCAAATGGATATATCGGCCCTCACTGTGAAGGTAACATCTTAGGCCAAATCTTGCTTTGAAGCAACACCAAACACCCGAGGGTAAATAAAATCTTGTGTCCAATTCATTTGTGTCTCTTTACAGGTACATACGCCTATAAAGTAGCCAGGTACAGTTGAATCTCGATTATCTGGACTCGTTGGGACTTCAGTAAATACAGTGTAGTCCAGATAATCGTAGAATATGAATCAAGTTAATGAGACAATAATGAGACGGGGTGCGGCGGTATGCGCAAGCTATATTGGTTAAATGCTTGAATATATAGAGAATACTTCATGGAAAGTGTAGGCGTACGGTATTACGCACGAGTTGTTGACGTATCAGAAATCGAACGAGTGAGAGCAGAGAACGAGTAAGATTTCTGATACAAAAACAACGAGTGCGTAAATACCATACAAAGCACTTTCCATGTGGTATTGTGTTTATTATATATACACTGAGACATTCATCATTTTGGCAGTCTTTTTATTTTAAATCTTTCAAAAATACTAAAATTTGCCGCTACACACTTACCGCAAAATGACAACGAAAACGAAGTATCAGCGTTTTAGTAAAAACGTTTGTTAAAAGCATAAATGACTGTAAGGATATGAGGGAATCCAATAACTATAAGTAATCTTAACTGTTTGTTCTCAATGCACAATTGAAAATGAGTGAATCTAAGTAAAATGGCCGGTTTCAATACAAGCTTAACTTTAGCTTAAATGAAAGGCAAAGCAGCTCCGACAAAAAGCACAACAAAAGCTTACGTCTCGTTCCGTTTTTCCCTTTCGCTGTTGTTTCGCCGGCTCTCTACCGTTAGCTACCGTTTTCTTTATCGACAGTGAAACAAAGGAAGCTATTCCACTCCATTTCCCAAATGTTTTACACTTTTTTTAGCGAGAAAAACTCTTTGAATGAGTACAACTTTTCTCGTTGAATGTGTGCGAAGCGGCGCTGCAAGCTGCAATAAAAGGGGGGAATTTTGGCGATTCTGATTGGACGTATCATTTCTTTCACGTGTGAAAACCATCGTTTGCTCCTCTGATTGGCTAGAACTAATTTGCGTACGAAAATTTACGAGATAGCTTTTTGGTGAGTATTTCTCAGTATGTATATGATAAATACTGTTATAAAATAACTAAGATAGTACGCGCGTTCTGATTGGTTAAAAACATATGGTTTATTGTGCCGGTAAACTCATAGAAACTTGAAGTTATTTTATCCCTTCGGCTCGTGATTTACAACTTTTCTCGTGTTCTCCCGAAATCCTGCGTGGTTTATCACGCCGGTAAAGCCATGGAAAGTGTGGTCTATTGCTTAATGAAACCAAACGCTAAATGAAGTACGCGCAAGTTCTGTGCGATATATAACAAGGGTAGAAACAGGAACAAATATGAATTTCGGTCAAAGAAAACTTGCCGGCTCGAAAAATATCATCCTCAATACATGTGGAGAAACATTTAACGTGGTCAGTAAGGCGCACTGGAGCAGAGACAACCTTATCTCACGTAGAAATCAAAATCACTTGGGTGCGAATGCAAATAGACTATTTCGTTTTTGTTGAATTTACAAAGGTGCTAGGTTTAATGAAGAAACGCAGCAAAAATATTTCCATAGTTAAAGTCATGTATTAACCGTAGGAAATTCCCTATACCCGAAACACTTAAATTTCTCAAGCATGTTAAGGCATGGCTCAAGTTTTGGTCTCGATCCCCCACGAAGATAAAGCTGTTTTTCTTCTACGGCCATGCATTTTAATTCTAAAAGTTGCAAAATCTTTCGAGATAACTTTCTTTGAAGGCGTTGAATTAATTAGGGCTGAAGTGATGTAGTCACGTGAAACGTGACGTCATAATGATATTCAAAAAGAAATTCAAAATAGGGTAGGAATGGTTGATTACAACTAAGCTTGAACCATGTGTAAATGTTTGTTTTACCGTACGAATTTTTCCGTGGCCGGAACGGAGAGAATTTTAAATTTCTTAAAAAGATATTAACAGGTGAAAAGTGTCACGTATCCTATTTTGCTTAATTACTAATTATATGAAAAAAAGAGTAAACCATTCTGGCCAGATTCAAGCGAGAAATGATGATACAATAACAAAAATACTGTATTTAATATTTACTGTGTGGCATCTCGCCACCCTATTTTTAGTTTTCTTTTCTTTCCTTGACTCGACCATAAGTGGTCACGTGACTCAGATATCTGATTTCGTACGTTACAAGAAAATTAAGGTTACCGATTTTCCCGAGGTTGCCAAATTTTCAAAGGTTCCGATAAATTTTAACAAGGTTATGATCATTATAAGATTTTATGCAAATGAGCCTCAGGCCATGCCTTAACATGCGTGACAAGTTACATGACGTCACAGTAAGATTTCATTATATCACTAAGGATGGCCTGCTTTGCTTTAGATCACGTGTGTC
Organism: Porites cylindrica; assembly: GCA_964035525.1. NCBI lineage: Eukaryota > Metazoa > Cnidaria > Anthozoa > Scleractinia > Poritidae > Porites > Porites cylindrica. Next base: position 34,903,701 of record OZ037781.1, read on the forward strand.
ACCCGAACCCTTGCGTCAACGGAGGGAGCTGTCAGGTTGAAAGCAACACTGGGCATCAACGATGGACTTTCAAATGTGAATGTCCACGAGGGTTTATTGGAAAACTGTGCCACAGTATGTAACATATGTGACCCTCCACAGGAATTTGATGCTAAAGGTGAAAGCACGCGCACGACACGCTTGCACGACACGCTTAGCGTGCCGTAGATCACGGATATGCGCATATTAAATTGAAAAAACAAAGACGGACACACTTGCCTTTGTTTTGGCAAATTTAACACGTTAGACCTTTTGTTTTTTTGTAGCGTGCCATCTGTCACGGTAAGTGTGCGAATTATAGCACGGTTAGCGTGCAATTTGGGTAAGATACGTTGAACACGCTTGATTACTAAAACCGCTAAGATGATAAAAATGGCTTGGGTTTTCAGCGGATTTAATCAGCATTGATAACGGGTCGAAGTGAATCAAATACACCAATTGAGACTGTTTTGGAATTTGATAGTAACCGTGGCCATTTGAAAATCACGACTTAATGGTGGTCTAGCCTAGAATTAACGCGAGATCAGTGTAAACCAATTCCTCCGGCTTTCGGCTGTTGACCGGAATCGCAAAGAGGCCTGCTATCGCATGTGAGGCACTGAAGTTATGTCGCCTGAAAATTATAGTTATGCCACCGGAATATTTATTAGCAGTAATGCACAGAGAAATGAAGTTGAATAAATTAGTTTAATATATTTCCATGCTGAGACGAACGAAGGTAATTAAATCGGAGAAACAAAAACTGCCTAGAATTTTCAATAGGTTGAGGAAGGCTAAACATTTCTAGATGACCGTTCCATGCATGTACAATTTTCGAAGGTTATCTAATAAATTCCTTACGATTTTCTGAAGTTTAATTTTTTCCATTTCATTCCCCAGTTAAGCTATTTTTCGTAGAGAATTAAGGAATCCTAAAATTTTCGGAACCGAAAATACGATAAAATTCTCACTTTCCTAAAACTTTCAATTGGAAGCTAAATTTTTCGGGAAAATAATGCTGAAGCCCTTGTAATTTCGAAAAGACTGAAGTTGTCCTAGGATGCTAGGATGCATTTAGGAGGAAATCGCCGTCAGGTGCCCCTGACGAACGAAGCGCTATTAATCATAATTTATGTAAAGATATCTCGTTACGCTATGCCAAGACGAATCAAGCGCTGTAAACGTGTACTACATCTCGTTCTTCACAGGACGAAAAAAACAAGAATCTGTAAACTAAAAACACTGTAGAATGACGGAGGATTGCGGGCGACTTTTCTTTGAATTTTGGGCGACAAAACTCATATTATCAGGTTTTGGACGACATAACTTCAAACGACATCACTTTCGAGTAGCTTGACCGTCACCCCTTTAGATCGAGCTCGATGAATTAATTCAATGACCGACCTTTATGGAACAAATGATTGCCTTCAAGAATTTCACGCGGACTACTTTTAATTTAGTTCTTTTTCCCTTTTCTCAGTGTGTGACTGACAGAGATTTAATTCTCGGATCGAGCTTTAGTACTCTAAACACGCCGTATTATCGTGGCAAAAACAAAGAATCAAACAAAAAAGCACCATACAATTTCGGAATTCTGGTAAAAAATACAGTTTTTGCTTACTATTCAAAAAGTGGTGAAACAGTCATTAATTAACTGATGTTTCGCTTTTTGTGTTATTGTCGGCCGGATCAATGAAGCAACGTTGGAAACGTTTTGGAATTTTGGTACATCTAGAAAAGCAGGATGGTTTTTATTTGATCACTACGATCCTTGCAATCGCTAAAAAATAAATAGAATTGAGTGATCCTGGCACTTGATGATTTCTATTATATTTGATCGCGATTGCTGCGATCGGCAAGAAAGTGACTCAAGTCCGAAAGATCACTGTTTCTGAGAAAATTGCAAATGTGTTTTAAATTAAGGAAAGTTAAGATAACCTTTGCACAGCTTCGTCAGTAAACAGTTCTGGAAAGAACTTTGATTTTGCAATGCTAATATAGTTCTACCCATAAATCCAGTAGGTCACACCGTTCACTGTTTATACTTTTCAAGCGACAACGTTTTTTCAATCAGATACTATCGCTGCGATCGCTGAGGTATAACTTTTTCTTTCTCGATAGTTACCAAAAAAGGGTGCCGTTCATAATCATTTACGGTTCCTTTTTGTAGAGGAAATTTATTTAGCTTATAGATAACACGCCTTGCGTGCTTTTGCGCACACTGAAAGTGTGTTGTGCTTTTTCGCACGGTGCTTTTGTTTGAAAACTTTAACACGCTCTTTTGTTCGACTTGCTCACGCTTAATTGTCTCAAGCGTGTCCTCTGAAACAAAAGAAATTACTAATGAGGCAAGATTGCAAGCGTGCTAAAGCGTGTTAAAATAAATTCTTTTGTTTTAAAGTGAAAGCGTGTCGTGCGCGTGCTTTCACCTTTAGCATTAAAGTCCTGTGGAGGGTCACATATCATGGGTATCAAGCATTTCTTAGGATTTTAGGATTCGGTCTTCCCCTCTATTTTCAGAAACGCTTGATCACCGATAAGTACCAAACTGATTCTACAAGAAGACCTTAATGTTAACATCGATCATTGAACTTTTTCAGTTTTGATGAATATTCCCCGTGAGGTTTTCTTAGATAGTGTCATTTGTTAAAATAGACATATTTATTGCAGGCAGTATCAGCAAGATTGAACTACCAGGATACACTCATTCTTTTCCGGAAGGTTATCTACTAACACTAAAGAGATAGGCTATCTATCGGGTTACATGTACAGTAGGTCGAGAGAATCTATTCTGTATGTGTAGTGAGTGGCGACGAGGATGCGAAGACAGGCATGCTTGTTCATAAGAAGCTAAAATATTCTCATATTTCTATTCGCAGTTCCGCATCCATGTTTAGACTTTGTTTGTTTAAATGGTGGAACCTGCTTTGACGGACAAACTACACAAGATGTATCTACAGACTTAGAACTGACTTCTCGACCCTTGATGAATGCTGTCTGCCACTGTTTGCCTGGCTTTACAGGGAAGAGATGCGAAAGTATGTAAACTGCGTCTAGAATGTCTTGCTTGCATTGGAATCGTTCCTGAAATTGGGAAAGATGTATCACTGAATAGGACAGAAAATCTCCACTAAAAGTTGTGAATTAATAACAGGAGCCGATTGGAGGCTGCCAATGGTAAAACAACTGCAAAGAGGAAGTATATCGGTAAAATTTGATGGGTTGAAGAAGAGAGAAAGCATTAACAATCGAATTGATGATTTCCCTGAGGTGCAAAGGTATTTGAGATGGCCGCTCACAACAGTTTGTAACAATACTGCATTGACGTAGAATCTTTGTTTTGTAATGGTAGTCGCTTTGAGTGGTGGTACTTTACGAGAGGTTGTCACACACAGAAGCCTGTGTTCAGCCTCCCCCCTACCTATAGTTTGATGGGGAAGGTGGCTGTATACATGCTAGAGGGATAAGGTCGTATTGTCCACATGTAACCTGCGATCAGGTCTAGTTTTAGAGATATAGGGAGGGTATGATCGAAAGCAAATCCACATGTTGGCGTAATAAATGTAGAATAATTTTTGATTATTTGGTTTCTTTCGCTTTTTTAGCCAAAATATGTGACATGTGCCACATAAACGCTACTTGCATCAATAACCGTTGTGTATGCAACGCCGGCTTCATTGGAAATGGATTTCAATGTGATGGTAAGCAGAGTATTATACACAGTGTGAAGAGTACATTTTTTCAAGGTAACACGGTAGACTCAAAGAATGGCCCACTGCTTTGAAGGCAAATTAGACATACTAGACAAAAGGATTTCTTAGAATTTCGAAATTTTGTTTTTGTTACCGTAAGGTGAAGGTGTCGTCTTCTCACGAATTTTAATATGCTAAGGTCAAAAAGTAACTGAAGTTATGAGTAACAGTTGGCAAGACTTAATTGTGGACCCATATTCTTGCTACTGATTGATTTACTACCTCCCCTTTATCAAACAGCTGATTAACTAATTTCCTATATGTTATGTCTTCTGTGTTGACTCATTTCAGGAATCGACGACCCGTGTAAGCCAAATCCTTGTAAGAATCTGGGAGTTTGTACTTTGGGACCTGACAGGTCTTATACATGTGAATGTAAAAAGGGATATTGTGGGCCACACTGTGAATGTGAGTTAAAAATATATTTTCAAATGCATTTCATATGTTCGTTTTATACATTGTAAGCTAATCGTATTGATCGGTTAATTGGATAACTGAGCCCTTTAGTTTTTTTTTGTGAGAAAGTTGTGCCACAATTTTTCTCACGTTCAATGATAGCGCACAACAATGTCGCTGGGTGGTAAATGCACTGATGATTTCACAAATGGAAATTCACATTGGAGGGAAAATAAGGACAGTTGTATTACATTTTATGAAATCTTTAACTACAGAATCGTAAGTTTTTTTCCATATAAAGTTCACATATATACTTCTCTTTTCTCTTTGTTTGTCAACGTGGCATTTTTTTAACAGCATTATGCGATCCTTGTGTGAGCAATCCCTGCCAAAACAATGGAACATGCACACCACATGGCAATTCCTATGTTTGCACGTGTTCACCAGGTTTCACAGGAGTTAACTGTGAGCGTAAGTACACCAGCATCGTTGTGGCGTGCCCATTAAACCTTCTTTACCATAGCATGGGCCGTTACGTGTCTAAGATGTTCTCATCGTACCAGCTAGACAAATTTATACAAATTTATAGCAGTTTGAGGCTACATTTACACTATACTGGATATAGCTTAAAAAAATACTCCTACCTAACTATGAACACCTGTTCACACTGCAGAGAAGAGTGTCACAGAAACCTATTCAATATGTGTTGATGTAATTTCAAGACCAGCACGGCGCAACAGGAATTCTTCGCTTCTTTTAGAGAGACCTCTCCGAAATCACTCTTCTTAGCTGTGAACAGAAGTCTTTACGAAATGGCTTTTGTCCTGGACAACGAGATATCCATGGATAGACATTTTTTAGCCTCATAAATTATATGAGAACTGAAAATGCATATCTACTTATATAATTTTTTCATTATTCCTATTTTTTAACAGTAGTTTTAAATTGGGTAATTCAACCAGTAATTAAAGTTTTAAATAGCTTAGAAATAAAATTTTTGATTTTCACACACGTCAGTTTCTATCAGTTACTCAATTTTGATGTGTAAACTTGACTAATTATTGTTCTTTCAGTTACTTTAGCAAATCCGTGTGATTCACAGCCTTGTTTGAATGGAGGAACGTGTGAGAATGATTTAGCCAACAATGATTACCGCTGTTCCTGCAAAGGAAAATTCACGGGAAAAAATTGTCAAGGTATTTGACTTATTACAGTCTTTATGGTGTATATACTAGGAGTAATCGGAGCTTAAGGGAGTGCGTTCGATATGTTTGTAAGGCGTACAGGTAGCAGCTAGTTGAGGAGGAAGGGTGGATGGTTGTTGCGATAGATTAACCCCGGTTTCCATATGATCGCTACGATCGCTGTGATCGCTGAGAAAAAAAAGTTCAGCGATCATATAGAAACCACTCTCCAGCGATCGCTGAGAAAGAACTTTTTACATCTCAGCGATTGTTGTCGCTGCGATCGCTGGAGAGTGGTTTCATATGATCGCTATGATCGCTGTGATCGCTGAAGTTTTTTTTTTCTCAGCGATCCCAGCGATCACAGCGATGGTAGCGACCATGTGGAAAGCGGGCTTTAATTTGATCATGGCATATTTTAAACGTAAGGATTGCTTGTAGCGAAACCTCTATTTAAAGTGTGTATCATTATGAAAAAGCCTTGAAGGCTAGTGATATCGTATGGTCCGTCTCAATAAGTGCAGTAGTTTGGTCGAGTGTGTTGATTTCAGTGATTTAAGTGGAGCTACTGTGGGCTGTTTATAAGTTTTTCCGAATAAATAACATAGGCCTAAAATGTTCGTTTGTCCGGTGCCGAAAATATCACAAGTCATGATGAAACGGCGCCGCCGAGCTACACATCTCGGTAGATTTACTTTGTGGCACAACGGCCGCCGAGCAAACAAACGCTTGAGGAGGCACGAATTACCACGTTCACGAGTTAGTTCGTCAAAGTGAGGTAAAACGTAAGCAAGCGCCTCAGAGCGAGGCAATGTGGAAAAACCTCCCTTATTAATTGCACAGGATACCCAATAATGCACGGAACACCCAATACAAATTAGGGGTTGCGTTCTCGTAACTCGAACGCAATAAGCTTGCCTTTCTTAAAAAGAGAACCTTCAATTAATGACTTCACAAATAGTAATGTAGTCTGGACCGGTTAGTCCGTTTTTTGAGGCAGGAATCTTATTATTGACAGCAGGAACACATTAGCCCCGATAACGTCTTAGCCTTTCTCTTGATTTCACAGATAAAATGCGGGGGAATGAAATAAGGGTTCAGTCATGTTTAGGTTGGTTTGACGGTTGGGCAGGCTTGCAGTTCTATGATGCCAAAGTTTATTTAAAGTTGTGAGCGCTTGTCCTTACTTGGGCATCGTGCCAGTTGTGGTAAATTTACTGCGTCGTAACGTCATTACGCATGTAATGTTCTCCAGGTGCCGTTCTCGCCGTTTCGTTGTCCATAGCAGACAACTTATTGTTCCAGTCCTGGTTCACTGATTGTTCGCGCCAAAATCGGGGATATTAATTTTGGCGAGGGCAAACTATTGTGAAAAACGTCACTATTTGGAAATAAAAGGCATATTGATGTAAAATGTTGTTTTTAGAGTGCGGCTGTCTTCAAGCTACTGCTCCTACCGGAGAACCTTTGGTTGCAAAATGTGACCTCGACGGACATTGTTACTGTCAATCTTTTCAAGGTCAACATCCCTACTACTGGCCAGATAAAGGTTGTGGGCTTATAATTGACCCCGGTAAGATTTGTAAGCTTCTAGTCACTTAACAACGATCCACTACATGGCAATCCTTTTTTATGAAATTGTTGAGATGGTATTTTAAAGAACTTTATGAAAATTCGCTTGATCTAGCTCGTGACGTCGAGACCTGCTATATCTAGAGACTGTAGAACAGGTCTGGTGCCCTACGTAGACCAAAGAAATACGCACTGGCGAGCGAATACAGTCAGCTCTTTGAGACGGGTTCTTGTAATGAGGGCATCCAGAGTTGTTCTTTTCTTCATGTTGCTCTAAAGAACGGATGAATGAACTGCAATGTCAATTTAAGCAAGCTGGCTGTCAAGGGAGATTTGACTCTATCACCAAATCAACTGAAGTAGTAATACCATGAAGGTATTAATAATGGCAACCTAAAAAAACTAGAATCTAACCATAATAACCAATATTGACTTAAGTATATACCAGGCCTTCAAATAGCGACTTTCAAATTTAATGTTACCGCGTGCTAACCACACCATCCCCTCAAGTGTAACGCACTACACTACCATATCAGCCCCACTTTATTTCTTATGCTGTTAAAGAAAATCGCGGGAAATGGTAGTAAGAACAATTTTAGGCCAGGTTAGATATCATTAATACATGAAAAGTATTATTATATTCAACTCTATTAACTTCATAATTTCACTAGAAAACACGGTTGTCTCATCTTACCTGTTGGAGACCTAGAGACATCTTCCTCAAATGACCTCAAATACCATTTATTAGATGTCCGGAAAGACCGCACGAAGGTCAAGACCAAGGCTCTCATAGGTGTTTGGGCCTGATTTTAATGCCCTACCTTATAATCTGGTTCTTCGAACTCTCGGTTTTCTCTTGCCTTGCCAGATTCTTTTGTTTATGATTGCTTTTTTCTTTAACGAGTTGTTTAAGCCTTATAACCAAACATGTTAAATTTATGTTGAAATCCAGACGGAACATTACTCCTTCAGCTTTTGAGGATCGGAGCTGCGAATCGCTATAAAATTTACTTTTCTATGTTTTAACAATTAAGATAATAAATTAACATTGTTTCCTCTCTGTTTAAGGTAGGAGAAATCTATGCAAACTTTATCCTTGCAAAAATAATGGTTCATGCTTCCTACAGAACGGTGGCTTATCTTTTGTGTGTCTTTGCCCAGACAAATATTACGGGAAAACGTGTGAATGTAAGTCATTGTTAGATACACTAAACAATAAGCATACAAACGTACACTTACACTTCAATCGACCTTCAATTTCAAATTTTGTTTTACAATGTTGTTTAATTAACATCGTCAAAGTGAATTCAAAGATTCAACTAAGACAATTCTCTAGCCAGATATTGTTAATGAAAAATCATATCCGGCAAACTTCAGTAAAACCACGCTTTACATATGACTTGGCAGCCTTCTTTATTTCAGATTATTGTCTCAGTCAGACGGTTAATTTTTAAACGGTAGCTCAATATGTTTTCAATTTTTTTTTTCTGCAGTCTTCTTTTTTAAAGATTATTGCCTCAGTCAGACGGTTAATCTTAAAACGGTAGCTCAATATGTTTTAAAATTGTTCTTTTTTTTTTGAAAATTTTAGGCACTGAATGTCTGTGCAACAATCCGTGTTTAAACAACGGAGTCTGCGTGGATATTTCCACCCACCTTGTTAAATGCACTTGTCCTAGTGGTTTCACTGGGAATTTTTGCGAAGGTAAAATCGGTTTACTCTTTAAATCATATGCTGGCGACCACAATATTTTTTGTATGAAGTACAGCTAAGTCTATGTAATAATCTCTATCAAACTATATATAGCCGCAGTTATTACTTCAGTGATGACATCTGTTGCACTGTGGACTAGCAAAGCCGTTACTTTCCACATTGACTTGCAAATGCATTTTAATTCTCACCCTACCAACAGCTGTCATTCCTACTGTTGGTCCAGGAGCATGTCACTCGAATCCCTGTGTGAATGGAGGAGCTTGTGTTGATAGAGCGTTTGGGTCTTATGACTGCATCTGCACCCCACAATTTACCGGACCTCATTGTGAAGGTAAATACAATCACGGCAAACGTAACTGCCTTTATTGCTATGTTAATCTGCAATTTGTTTCATGATTATCTACAAAAATAATCTTTATTCTGATAAAAGGATCGATTAACATAAATAGAAATGCCTTTAAATCTGCCACCAATTGCAATATCTTAATCACATTCCATCGTAACTCATCGCTTTCGCATCAAAACTATTCTTTACCTATCTAGTTTAGGAATTTCCACCGGCGGAATATTTGCAGTGCCGTAGCCAGACCAAACGGCCAACCGAGGCAGGCGGGAGTTGCTAGGGGGGGTTCGGGGGCATGCCCCCCCCCCCCCCCGCCCGAGAAATTTTGAACGTTAGTCTCTCGGAAATGCGATTTGCAGCGTTTTCTGGGCCTTTCGGTAACTTTTTTTCGAGTTAATTTAAGTGGAATTTAAAAAGCAATAATCAGAAACAAGCTACATAATCTGGGTGACCGTTAACCTCGCCAATGGTTTTGATCAGTATCTGTTCAAAAAAAATTTGAGTTAACGTACGTAGCCCCTTGAGATCGATGATATGGTAATTTTTTCATAGTATATTGACTGAATTGCTGAATTCTTTGTAATATCATGATGCGTTAAAAATATCCGATGATCGCTTATGTAAAATAAAAATGATCGGCGAAATTCGTCAAAATTTTACCGAGGCGAGTGCCTCGGTTGGCCTCATACTAGCTACGGCGCTGATTTGTTTTGTTACACAAAAATTAATTCAGCATTGCCCACATATATTTTGCGTCAACGACTCAATTCTTTCCAGAGATTACGAGCCACTTGTACTGTACATTTAACATGTCTCCTCTCATTCCCTTAAGTTGATAAATGTGCAGACTGTGACATCAATGCGGACTGTGTAAATGGAAAATGCCGATGCAAGATGGGTTATGTTGGAACAGGATACGCATGCGTTAAAGGTAATCTAGCTGCTACGAACTTAAGATGATAGACAAGAGAGTTCATCGTGCAGGCGGGACATGTCTCAGTACAAACTCTCTTATAGGCTAAGGCCTAACTTTTAACTTTTCATGAGAAGAAATAAACTGGGTGGGTTACGTTCATGAGAAGTTCGATTTCTGTATCAGTTAAGTTTGTCTCAATGAGTTTGGGTCGACCAACACGTTCTATTCATCTGCTTCAGTTGGTAATGTTGTGTGATTGATTTGATACTCAATTCGTTCGATGAAAGATCCAACAGACATTTAGGTCTACCCAAATCACAATTTGTTTCGTCTCATGAAAAGTTTGAAGTTTAATTTTGGTTTTATAGTGAGCAGTTATTAGTTACCATTACTTCGTTCACTGCTAACTTTGGTCATATTTCTCCTTGACATGTCCCATGAAATTAAACCTCATGGGGGAACTATTAGACTGTTCACAGTCCTCTATTTTTCCGTAAGATCGCGGAGATCGAGCGCTATGTGTTGCGGGCTGCCATCTTGCGTTAGTGTTAAAACTACTTATGAGGCCGGGGCGGTTTGGGAGGAAGCGAGAAAAATAGAGGGACTGTAATAACATCACTACAACTAGCGTTCAGGAGGCGTGACAGGAATTTCACGCCTTTTACCATTCATTAATTAAGAAACTCCGCTGGTGATGAAAAACATGCCAGACACATTTAGCATCGATTACGCGTGTTAACAAATATCTACTCTCGAAACAGTGATTTTATAATGTTTCTGGGCCATTCCTCTAAATAAAATCGGCAAACATGCACAAGAAAACATTTTCCTAATCAAAATACCAAAAATCCTTCGTGTGTTTGCCTAGATGCAGCTTCTTTCTTCCTGAATCGTCTTTACGTATGCTCTACTTTTCCTTAATTTATCCTTATTTTTACTACTGCAATATCGTTTGGGCCTCGACCTATAAAACCAAACTCCGCCGCCTTGTTATCCTGCAAAAGCGCATTATTAGAATTATTAATAAATCACATTTCAATGCTCATACTGAACCCATCTTTAAGGACCTCGGTATAATAAAATTTAATGATATCCATTTGCTTCAACTGGGCCAATTTATGCATTCTTGCAAAAATTCATTCTTACCTCCAAAGTTTAATAACAATTTCTCTCAAAGCAATCAATTCCACTCTTACAATACAAGAAATTCCCAGGCCTACCGTCTACCGTATTGTCGTACAAACACGAAGAAGTTCTCGCCCTTTTTTCAAGGGCCTAAGTTTTTTAATTCACTTTACAACAAGGTCATCAACTCTCAGTCCCTCTCCTCTTTTAAGAAAAAACTGAAGATTAAATTAATGAGTAAGTATGAAAACAGTTGATAAGTCTTTCCCTCTTCGACTTTTCGCCTTCTTTTCTTCAATTGATGTGAAACAGCTCTAGCTCATAGTTCGAGGAGGCCTAACCTCTCATAAGCTCCTGTAGTTTCTGTTAGGTTTCCTCGCCACTTCTTTTTTTCTTCTTTTCCTATATTTTTTGTAATCATTGTGTGGCAAATAAAATAAAATAAAATAAATAAATAAATAAAGATGTGCCTTATGGTATGAAAAGCGTACTTTTTTTAGAAAAGTCGACTTGTCAACGACCCCTCAATGTCGGCAACTTAGACTAAACCCATTGTCAACGCAAATTAACATCTATTGTCTAATGACCAATCAAATGTCTGCGTTGCAGGTACAACGCGCTCCGTGAACGCGAGCTGCAGTGATGTTATTACAGTCCCTCTATTTTTATGCCCCCCCCCCCCCACAGCTATAATCCCCGATGCCCCCCCCCCCCCCCCCCTCGGTACATTTGAAAATCAAGATACCCATGACGGTAAGACGCGGTATATCTAACCGATCTCACGAAAAAATAGGGAACTGTGAACAGTCTAGGGAACTATTGGGTATATATAGCGCCAAGAATGTTCCACTGTTGCTTCGGACCTTCGTATGCAAGGTTTTTTTGTGCACGTGCGATAGCAATCCCGAATAACAAAGACTGGCGGCCCTTTCTGCGTCCCTGTTATGCGTATCTCTGGCGTTTATTACAGTGCCGCATGACCATCGTCTTTCAGTCCAGGTTTGCATCACCGAACAGCTGATCGAAAATTGATGCACCAGCGCTCATGGCGTGCCTCAAAAACTTCAGGAAAGGCTGTGTGATGCTATACAAAGGTGTTCTTACATTAAGAAATTTAAAATAGAAACTCTGAAACTACCATTGCTAGTTTGCCGTCCATTCCTTGGGCGCTCAATTTTGAGGGAGAAAAAGAACAAACAAATATGCAAACAACAACACTTGAATAACCGTGGACTTTTAATTTCAGATGAAAAAGAGAAAGAATGCGAGGAGGTTGTGTGTCCCATTACTCAATACTGCGTCCGAGGTGTTTGTGTATGTCTACCAGGAAACTTTTGTTAACTGAGTAAAACTATCCTGTCTTGGGCAGTTATTTGTTATCACTTTGAGTAACGTTTCGTTTAAACCCAAAGGCCTCCTAAAACGTTCTGTCGAACGTACAATGAAAGAGAGAGCCTGACGGATAAGTTGTAGCATTAATTGTAAAGGTTACCCGAATACAATACTTGTGTATATTAAATAGATGGAGACATTATTAGATCAGTGACGTCAAACGAGATTGCCGCCATTTTATATTTCACTGATCGCTCGAACAACGTTTTATTTCTGTCAATCTGTATAAAATATCACAATTAAACATTTCGCTACAAGCGTCTGAAGAAATCTTTTGTATGCCTTTTTTATGTTAAAAGTTAGCTCGATTTATTTCTCTCCCTCTTTATGCTCTGTGGAAAATGTTGTTTAACTTATCTCAACTTAACGGTCTAAGCGACTTTTATGTTCACATAAAAGATATAGCTAAAACTGGAGAACGCTAAGAGATATAGCCTGCGTAGCCTAGGGGTTTTTGTAAGGAGCATTACTCAGAGGCGAAGCCGCAAAAACGCGCCTAAAGCGCGCGCGAACGTTCCCACCTCAATTTCCTCGCGGTTTCTCTGCCCTCGCCCGCCTTTATTACTTTGCACGCCCATCCAAGGCCGTCATGCTACGCAGACTATGAGAGATATTAAGTAAAGGACTAAATACTTTTGGATATATATTTTTAATTAAAATTAAATATCAGTAGGCAACGCAACACAAAGAAAAAACTAACATACTTCAGTATATACATACTCAGTGATCTTGGTCATTCAAGCTATCTGATTGGTTCGCTATCTCGGACTATTCGACAATATTCACCTCCTAGCGAGTGGATAATGTGTGAGCTCGGTGTTTTTCCCATTTTTTTTAGAGAACGATCTTTTAAAAGTCGACAAAATCCTAGCGCTGACTTTTTTTAAGGTAAGAAAAGACTTGGAAGGATTCAATACGGCGTTTTTTAATTTACTCTAGCTGAGTTTTGTGCTCGACGGATTGTTTATAACTCCCGTGTATTCGCGTAGAAGAAGCCGTTTCGTGAACTCAGCGTTTTCTAACAAGAAAATTTTGGCTCAAAAATCAAAGTTTATTTGTGACAAACAAATTTAAAAGGAAATGTTTTCAGAAATTCTACGTTTCAAGTAAACAGGAAAAAGAATGATATAGGAAGACCACTTCTTACCTCGAGCAACCGAGCCGCCACTTGTCAGCACTTCATGCGAAGAACGACACAACAAACCCTTTTGGCTATAAACTTGGCGAGTCAACAGAAAACAACAAAGCTCCACTTTTCTTCTCAGGTAAGGAAACAGTTCAAACTTTTAGCGGTTCCATTTAAGCCATTACGCTGTTGTTTGCGAAATGATAAACTTGTGAATTGCCATGTTTGAAAATTCTGCAAAGATCTATTTTTAAACTTACGCGTGATTTGATCTGTCAATCAAATTGTACTTTTTAATGGTTTCCTCTCTGATTTTGTTGAGATCACT
>OZ037781.1:34930066-35010066 GCA_964035525.1 Porites cylindrica
AAAGAGCAAATAATAAAATAAAGGCTTTTTTAAAAAATATTTTTGTGTAATCCTTGCTGTCAGCTTAATTTCCTGCTTTGTTTTGTGTTTGATCGCAGTTTTTTAGTTGGACCCGGGGGTTACTTTAAAAAGTTTCAAAAGGGAAGGCGCCACCTCGGGGTCCAATCCCTTTCTTTTCTATATGGTACCATTTTTCACACAGTTGTTTCCCTTTCGTTTACCTTCTATTGACAAATGGTACCCCTTTCACATACGTAGCGCCGGGATAGACCTTTACATCACTTTAAACTGCTGTTAATGCACTGTTCTGAAATATGAATAAATCACAAAACCAGGTTTATTCTCGACTTTTTCACAGCCATAAATTGCATCTGTTATAAGCCCTTCAGGGCCTTTTTATAGACCGAAATTTACTTCTAACAGTGATGTCCCGCCCCTTTATCACCTGGGCCGGGTTCTTCGAAGTTAGGTTAAGATAACCCAGGGTTAGTGGGAAATTTGAAATCAGATATGAGAGCTAAAGCAAATTTCAGTTTAATTCTCTTTGCCTACAATTTGATGATTGGATACTCTAAAGAGAATAGAGAAAATTATCCGAGAAAGTGCTTTTCATAAAAAGATAAATCATTCCGGGTTAAAATTTAAGCCCGGGTTAGCGCTAACCGGCGTTCGAACAACTGGGCCCAGAAGCCTGAAAAAGTACCTCTTTCGGGCGGATTCTTCATGTACATGGAGAAACTGATCGGGCGTTGCATGATAGTTCCTTGAAAGGAACTGCGCACCAAAGAAAGGTGCAGGTCGACAATTATTTAGACCTGTTATAGTTAAGCTGGTGTAAACTGTTCGTTTGTTAATTCTTTAAAAAGCAAGCAATACCTTAGACGACCGTCGCAGGACTCTCGCAGGGAAGTAAAATTTAATCTCAATGAAGCTAGACCGTAGAACAGGAACAAAACATCAACTAGAACAAAACCATTTCATCTGTAACCAGTTCATGAACTTAGAGAAAGAAAATAACCTTGATCCACCTAACCTTTTGCGTGTCACTTTCCAGACTTTTAGCCATTTATTAATTATATAATAAGCGACTTTACACGTTTTTGTTTTCCATACAGGTGACTGAATTATTGTTAGTATATTACAATGCCAAGAGACAAGAACTTAGTATGGCCATAATATGAAGAGACCATATCGTCTCTCTGCTTCATGTGGAAGATTTTTTAGCTGCGCTTAGATCCTTTATGCAGTGGTGTAAAAATTCAATGTCGAAATGATCGCTACATGTTCTCTGTTAAGGCTTGTTGCTGTGATATTTGTTATTACTGACGGTATCTCGCACGCGAGACATTTAAAGGTGCATTCTAGTAAAGGTACACATTCAAGCGGACAGAAGAAGACACAATTGGAAGGTGCTGACACAACTTCTCAATGCTCTAACCCGACTGCCCATGGAAATTCGTGTATCCCTGTCCATATTCCTGTTCCTGTGCCCGTACAAACTCCCTATGTAAACGAACTCCACGTCTACGTCCATGATGGTAGGTCATTAAAGATACGATAACTTATAACGAAAACAAGAGGTAGTGTGATAGAGTGCTTCCGACATAACAGTCCTCCTTTGTACTCTAAAATTTCTTTTCTCATGTCACCTTTAATGTGCACGTGGTGTTTTATAATGCGTTTATTTTGCCACGGAACTTAAACTGCCTGCTTCATCTGCATTCAAACGAAATGACTCATTTCTCATATGACCTGAAGATCGAAATGCAGCAGACTAACATTTTTCCTTGAAATATTATTTGCAATATGTATTATTTTCAGTCCTAAGTTATGACAAAAGATGTTTTGTCTTTAGCGTCAGACAAAGAAGGTGCTAACATCTCTTTGTCTAAATACAACTACCTATAAATTAAAGATCTTTGTTGACTTATTTAAAGAACAATGATTAGAACCGTTTACCAAAGGCCTATTATCAAGCACGTAAAGAAAAAGAATGTATTCAGAAATTTGATTTCAGATTGTTTTCTAGGTGAAAGTTATTATTTTATTAGATGAAGTTTTTCCTCCTCGACTTATTTAAATGTCAGTCGTCGTCGAGGAACCAGTTTTACCACCCACTGAAATAAAACGGGTTGAATTTACAAAGCAGGTAAAAAGTTCAGAAAAAAAGGGTTCGAATGAAAAAGTGTCTTACTCAATTTAAGTATCTCATATAGAAATTGCGATTGAGAATTCACATTCATGAAATGTCTGATAAAGAAGAAAATCCAGTCGGTGTAAAAAGTAACCGAAATTTTTGCTCTGTTCACTCAGAAAGTAAGAAGAGATTTCAAGTACTATACCTGTATACCAGGGGCAATGCGGATAAGCTTGAAGCTTTAAATAAATAAAAGAATACTTAGATTTATACTTGGAGATTACTCGTCTCCATACAACACTATTCTCTCAAAAGTCTGCTCTACTTCGTTGTGTAACAAACGCATTCAAAATTTTCTCATTCTGTTATATAAGAGTTTGTTTTTCACTCATTTTCCTACTTTTATGAAGAATATGTTTTCACTCCGGTCCTCTTCGTATGATCTTCGTGGCAACTACATTCTTTCACTAAGTAAACCTAAAACAACTACCTATGGTCTTAACTCCTTTTCTTACTTTTTGGCTAAGCAGTGGAATGTACTGCCGGACTTTTTTCGAACTAGTTTTTTTGCAGACTTTAAGACCAAAATACAGGATGTTACCTTCATGTAGATTCTTTTTGACTGACATACTTAAACTTAAAATTGTGAATTGTAGATAATATTTTCTTTTTTTTATGTGCTTATTATTATTAATATTATTTTATTATTATTACTTATAATTCATTTAATTTAAATATATATATATATATTTCTACATTATTTTCATGTAGTGTCAGCTCGAAGATATTAGCTTGTTAGCTATTCTAAAATTCGAGCATAAATAAAGTTTTATGTTACGTTATGGGGAGGGGGCGCGGAAATTCCCATGCAACAAAATGACCTCTTGACACTATTGTCTATATATGGAGGTTAGAGAATTGGAAATTTCTTTTGCTTTCAGGAAAACCTTGCTTCTTTTACTAAGAAAAACTTACTATCATTGCTTTTTTTGTTTAAGGTAATCACTGCAAGAACGGAGGCATCATGACAAAACCCAAAAACCACATGTTCAAGTGTTTGTGTCCTCCCAAATATGGCGGACCTCTCTGTGAAGGTGCGACAAGAATTGTAAACTGCAACAACCTTTTTTCATTTATCCAGGACAATACAAATCAATTTTTAGGTGACAATTTTCCCAGACAATGATATATTTCTTTGATAAGTATTTAATATATATTTCTCTGGTAGACAGTTCAAGGGGCCGATAAACGTTATGCTCACACCACGTTGGCTAAATAATTTTCCAAAAATGAACAACGTTTGAACAGATATAAGATCAATAACGACAAGGCAACGGCTTCAAGAGGTCACAGAGGAGCGTGCGTTCCTTGCTAGCAGAAGTCTCTCCTCGTCGTGAGAGACTGCTAGCAGGGAAGAGCGTGCGCATCTGCCAACCGTGAATATGTCACACATTGCCGTTTTTCAGCAATTGCATTTTTCATGTAAAATTTGGAAAAATTTTTATCCTGCGTTTGATCCAACAAAAATTGTCGAAAGGAATTTTCACACCAAAATTGCTTGAGCAGTGAACGCGTCCAGAACACGTGTAAAACTCCAAATAGAATAAATGCTCAGATTAGACGTCCTGGACTCTCATTTAAACATTTACAAGCCTACATAAGTTAAGCCTTACTGAAAGATGTACGTGCGCATCGTGGTTATTGCACAAGTTTGGAGTTCGTCTAGGAGGAGGGGAGTTCTAATTGTAGAGTCAAATGTAATAAATGACTGAAAAACGAAAGGGAGCAAGCCCAGGTGTTCGTTACTAAGAGATATCTGTATCTTAAAGCTTGTCAAGATTGAGCAGCAGATTGTTGACGCAATGACTTAATCCTTTACGAATTTAAGCTGGAAAATTGATAAAATGCCAATGATAATAACAAAATATATGTATGGTTTTAACATTAGTGTCCGTTAATATAATTTTAAATCATTGTGTTCTTCTTTGGTGCAATTACTTCTTTCAGATACATTATTTTGCTACTATAATCCGTGTAAAAATGGAGGCACGTGTGAGGAACACGGAATAGGTTATAAATGCAGATGTACACCAGGGTTTGAGGGACAAACTTGCGAAGGTGAGGACATCTCTTCCATTTATAGCTTTGTAAGAGTATTCACGTTTCATCGAAATCATATTTATAAATTTGTTTATTGTGAATAGCTCTTGCAACATCCATGGCTAGTGCAAGAATAATTAGATTTATTTACTTCTTAGAAATCGACCAAATTATGATTTTTCTATTTTTTTTTTCGGTCACAATTTTCCATTCATCGTAGATCGCACGTCAAACAAAATTTCTCCATCAATGCTATTTGAAACATGCATGTCTTTTGTCAAAATGTTGGTGTCTTGTGCAATGATGCGTTTGTTAATTCAACAGAACGGAATTTTTGCAAGCTCAACCCTTGCTCCATCCATGCTAAATGTCTAGAGACTCAAGACAGTTTTAAGTGCATCTGTGAAGAGGGTTATAAAGGAGAGAAATGTAAAGGTAAAGAGATACTGTTTCATAAATAGATAACAGTTGAATCCACGATTTCTGCTATTCTCTTCACCAAAATCACCATTGACAATCATCATCATCATCATCATCATCATCATCATCATCATAATCATCGTCGTCGTCGTAGTCGTCGTCATCGTCATTAAAATCATCTTCAACGTAATATTTAAGGAAGGGTTCTACATTCTGCTCAGTTTCTTGTATCTTAGGGATTTCTTGTAGAAATGACCTGATTTGCTTTTCAGGCGGCCATCCTTTTCTAATCATTACAAGGCTTTCATTTATGTTTGCTGCTTTCTTTTTATCCACACAATGTACATGTTTGTAATTGTCCTATCAAATTTCTTTTGCTGCAAGATGACTGTTTGCTGGACAGGCTTTACCCTTTTTTTTCAGTTATTATTATTTTTTAATTTGACCCGTTGACCTTTATTCCATTACTATCCTGTAACATTAAGGGTGGCGAAAGTGTTTCGTTTCAATCTTAAATGCCTGGATATATGATACAGGTTAAGTTACATGTAAATCCTTAAGGGCGTTTATTACGGCTTGTACAATTCTTATACTATAGACCCTGATGAAAAATTCTGAAAAAATGTCTGTACAATTTCTTTCAGATATCGATCCATGCAACCCAAATCCCTGTCAAAACGATGGAATATGTAGAGACGTACAAGGGGAAGTTCAGTGTGAATGCAAACTTCCTCATAAGGGAACATTCTGCACAGGTCAGTTTCTCGTCACAATAGCGTGGGATGCCTCCTACGGTCTATCTAGCCTAAATACCACTAATTGAAGCCATCGTTTGTTTAAAGTTTGTACAAAATCGCAAGATTTGCATAGCTTCATAGGAAAAGGGAATGACTGTATCAATTCACTTAAAGTATACAGTTAGTGAATATAAGATTAAGTATGATTACCATATTAAAGTCTCACGAGTTATGGAAGACAGTCATGACCAACTATTTCCAAGGGTTCTTAATTGAGGCAGACTTGAAAATATATGGACGTTTTCGAAATACCTCGGACTAGTAACTTAATGCTCGGGTCGGACGCATTTATGGGCAGGTGCAGCCGTAGCCTGAGTGTTTTGCTATCATGCAAACAGAAATGTGCGCCACTGCAAAGAAAGTAGTCTTAAAGTTGGTGTAAAAGACATAAAACGGTGTCTTAAATATTTCTCCATTATTATTGCCTCAACAATACAATATAGGGACAGTCAATCGATAATTCAAGCCTTTAATGAAGCTATAGTATATAAATTTGTCGTATTGGTTGCATTAAGACAGAATCCATTAGGAAACTGAGTAATTTTGATTTTCAATGGACGAAATCCTTGTACCGGAATAATTTAAAGCGCATTGCATTCTTTTTTTACATTTTTCAAGGGCTATAGATGTAACTAGCATGTGTAATAACACAAAAGAAAATTTCTCATGGGGACCCGAGAAAATATATGTCAAATTTAACAAAATAACAGCTTGCATATGAAATTTTCGGAATTTTACCTGTGTTTTCACAATCCTAATGAAATTTGGCATTCATTTTCTCGGGCTCCCATAAGAAATCTTTGGTGTTATTACAGGTACCTAATTACATGTCTAACCCTTGAAAAATGCAACTATTCTTTAAATTATTCTGGTACAAGGTTTTTGTCCACTGAAAATTAAAATTACTCAATTTCCTGGTGGATTCTGTCTTAATTTTCTGTATCCTTTATTTTTCACAAGACACACTTGTATGCTATCATAACCCTTGTCATCATGGTGGTACTTGCGTGGAGAATCCACTAGCACCTTGTGTCTGCCCAAATGGATATATCGGCCCTCACTGTGAAGGTAACATCTTAGGCCAAATCTTGCTTTGAAGCAACACCAAACACCCGAGGGTAAATAAAATCTTGTGTCCAATTCATTTGTGTCTCTTTACAGGTACATACGCCTATAAAGTAGCCAGGTACAGTTGAATCTCGATTATCCGGACTCGTTGGGACTTCAGTAAATACAGTGTGGTCCAGATAATAGTCCGGTTTCGAATTAAAAATTACCGCTGAATATAAACATTAACGACACATTCATACAGGGTTAGCCTCGACGTGAAGTAAAATATTCAGAAATTCTGGCAAGTAAGTGTTTGAAATTTGAATATACACAATAGACAGAGTAATATACAGGTCTTTTTCTCGTTGGAATTTGTGAATATATTACTTCAGATTGAGGCTAAGGCTGTAAAACTTGCGTCTTCACTTCTTTTATTCAGCGGTCATAACGAACTCGAAAATGGACTATTGTAGAATATGAATCAAGTTAATGAGACAATAATGAGACGGGGTGCGGCGGTATGCGCAAGCTATATTGGTTAAATGCTTGAATATATAGAGAATACTTCATGGAAAGTGTAGGCGTACGGTATTACGCACGAGTTGTTGACGTATCAGCAGAGAACGAGTAAGATTTCTGATACAAAAACAACGAGTGCGTAAATACCGTACAAAGCACTTTCCATGTGGTATTGTGTTTATTATATATACACTGAGACATTCATCATTTTGGCAGTCTTTTTATTTTAAATCTTTCAAAAATGCTAAAATTTGCCGCTACACACTTACCGCAAAATGACAACGAAAACGAAGTATCAGCGTTTTAGTAAAAACGTTTGTTAAAAGCATAAATGACTGTAAGGATATGAGGGAATCCAATAACTATAAGTAATCTTAACTGTTTGTTCTCAATGCACAATTGAAAATGAGTGAATCTAAGTAAAATGGCCGGTTTCAATACAAGCTTAACTTTAGCTTAAATGAAAGGCAAAGTAGCTCCGACAAAAAGCACAACAAAAGCTTACGTCTCGTTCCGTTTTTCCCTTTCGCTGTTGTTTCGCCGGCTCTCTACCGTTAGCTACCGTTTTCTTTATCGACAGTGAAACAAACGAAGCTATTCCACTCCATTTCCCAAATGTTTTACACTTTTTTTAGCGAGAAAAACTCTTTGAATGAGTACAACTTTTCTCGTTGAATGTGTGCGAAGCGGCGCTGCAAGCTGCAATAAAAGGGGGGAATTTTGGCGATTCTGATTGGACGTATCATTTCTTTCACGTGTGAAAACCATCGTTTGCTCCTCTGATTGGCTAGAACTAATTTGCGTACGAAAATTTACGAGATAGCTTTTAGGTGAGTAATTCTCAGTATGTATATGATAAATACTGGTATAAAATAACTAAGATAGTACGCGCGTTCTGATTGGTTAATAACATATGGTTTATTGTGCCGGCAAACTCATAGAAACTTGAAGTTATTTTATCCCTTCGGCTCGTGATTTACAAGCTTTTCTCGTGTTCTTCTGAAATCCCGCGTGGTTTATCCCGCCGGTAAAGTGTGGTCTTTTGCTTAATGAAACCAAACGCTAAATGAAGTACGCGCAAGTCCTGTGCGATATATAACAAGGGTAGAAACAGGAACAAATATGAATTTCGGTCAAAGAAAACTTGCCGGCTCGAAAAATATCATCCTCAATACATGTGGAGAAACATTTAACGTGGTCAGTAAGGCGCACTGGCGCAGAGACAACCTCATCTCACGTAGAAATCAAAATCACTTGGGTGCGAATACAAATGGACTATTTCGTTTTTGTTGAATTTACAAAGGTGCTAGGTTTAATGAAGAAACGCAGCAAAAATATTTCCATAGTTAAAGTTATGTATTAACCGTAGGAAATTCCCTATACCCGAGACACTTAAATTTCTCAAGCATGTTAAGGCATGGCTCAAGTTTTGGTCTCGATCCCCCACGAAGATAAAGCTGTTTTTCTTCTACGGCCATGCATTTTAATTCTAAAAGTTGCAAAATCTTTCGAGATAACTTTCTTTGAAGGCGTTGAATTAATTAGGGCTGAAGTGATGTAGTCACGTGAAACGTGACGTCATAATGATATTCAAAAAGAAATTCAAAATAGTGTAGGAATGGTTGATTACAACTAAGCTTGAACCATGAGTAAATGTTTGTTTTACCGTACGAATTTTTCCGTGGCCGGAACGGAGAGAATTTTAAATTTCTTAAAAAGATATTAACAGGTGAAAAGTGTCACGTACCCTATTTTGCTTAATTACTAATTATATGAAAAAAAGAGTCAACCATTCTGGTCAGATTCAAGCGAGAAATGATGATACAATAACAAAAATACTGTATTTAATATATACTGTGTGGCATCTCGCCACCCTATTTTTAGTTTTCTTTTCTTTCGTTGACTCGACCATAAGTGGTCACGTGACTCAGATGTCTGATTTCGTACGTTACAGGAAAATTAAGGTTACCGATTTTCCCGAGGTTGCCAAATTTTCAAAGGTTCCGATAAATTTTAACAAGGTTATGATCATTATAAGATTTTATGCAAATGAGCCTCAGGCCATGCCTTAACATGCGTGACAAGTTACATGACGTCACAGTAAGATTTCATTATATCACTAAGGATGGCCTGCTTTGCTTTAGATCACGTGTGTCACCCGAACCCTTGCGTCAACGGAGGGAGCTGTCAGGTTGAAAGCAACACTGGGCATCAACGATGGACTTTCAAATGCGAATGTCCACGAGGGTTTATTGGAAAACTGTGCCACAGTATGTAACATATCATGGGTATCAAGCATTTCTTAGGATTTTAGAATTCGGTCTTCCCCTCTATTTTCAGAAACGCTTGATCACCGATAAGTACCAAACTGATTCTACAAGAAGACCTTAGTTAACATCGATGATTGAACTTTTTCAGTTTTGATGAATATTCCCCGTGAGGTTTTCTTAAATAGTGTCATTTGTTATAACAGACATATTTATTGCAGGCAGTATCAGCAAGATTGAACTACCAGGATACACTCATTCTTTTCCGGAAGGTTAACACTAAAGAGATAGGCTATCTATCGGGTTACATGTACAGTAGGTCGAGAGAATCTATTCTGTATGTGCAGTGAGTGGCGACGAGGATGCGAAGACAGGCATGCTTGTTCATAAGAAGCTAAAATATTCTCATATTTCTATTCGCAGTTCCGCATCCATGTTTAGACTTTGTTTGTTTAAATGGTGGAACCTGCTTTGACGGACAAACTACACAAGATGTATCTACAGACTTAGAACTGACTTCTCGACCCTTGATGAATGCTGTCTGCCACTGTTTGCCTGGCTTTACAGGGAAGAGATGCATAAGTATGTAAGCTGCGTCTAGAATGTCTTGCTTGCATTGGAATCGTTCCTGAAATTGGGAAAGATGTATCACTGAATAGGACAGAAAATCTCCACTAAAAGTTGTGAATTAATAACGACAGGAGCCGATTGGAGGCTGCCAATGGTAAAACAACTGCAAAGAGGAAGTATATCGGTAAAATTTGATGGGTTGAAGAAGAGAAAAAGCATTAACAATCGAATTGATGGTTTTCCTGAGGTGCAAAGGTATTTGAGATGGCCGCTCACAACAGTTTGTAACAATACTGCATTGACGTAGAATCTTTGTTTTGTAATGGTAGTCCCTTTGAGTGGTGGTACTTTACGAGAGGTTGTCGCACACAGAAGCCTGTGTTCAGCCTCCCCCTTACCTATAGTTTGATGGGGGAGGTGGCTGTATACATGCTAGAGGGATAAGGTCGTATTGTCCACATGTAACCTGCGATCAGGTCTAGTTTTAGAGATATAGGGAGGGTATGATCGAAGGCTAATCTACATGTTGGCGTAATAAATGTAGAATAATTTTTGATTATTTGGTTTCTTTCGCTTTTTAGCCAAAATATGTGACATGTGCCACATAAACGCTACTTGCATCAATAACCGTTGTGTATGCAACGCCGGCTTCATTGGAAATGGATTTCAATGTGATGGTAAGCAGAGTATTATACACAGTGTGAAGAGTACATTTTTTCAAGGTAACACGGTAGACTCAAAGAATGGCCCACTGCTTTGAAGGCAAATTAGACATACTAGACAAAAGGAATTTCTTAGAATTTCGAAATTTTGTTTCTGTTACCGTAAGGTGAAGGTGTCGTCTTCTCACGAATTTTAATATGCTAAGGTCAAAAAGTAACTGAAGTTATGAGTAACAGTTGGCAAGACTTAATTGTGGACCCATATTCTTGCTACTGATTGATTTACTACCTCCCCTTTATCAAACAACTGATTAACTGATTTCTTATATATTTTATGTCTTCTGTGTTTACTCATTTCAGAAATCGACGACCCGTGTAAGCCAAATCCTTGTAAGAATCTGGGAGTTTGTACTTTGGGACCTGACAGGTCTTACACATGTAAATGTAACAAGGGATATTGTGGGCCACACTGTGAATGTGAGTTAAAAATTAATTTTTAAATACATTTCATACGTTCGTTTTATACATTGTAAACTAATTGGATATGTGAGTCCTTTAGTTTTTTGTGAGAACGTTGTGCCACGATTTTTCTCACGTTCAACGATAGCGCACAACAATGTCGCTGGGTGGTAAATGCACTGATCTAACAAATTCTTGGAGGGAAAATAAGGACAGCTGTATTACATTTTATAAAATCTTTAACTACAGAATCGCAAGTTTTTCCCATATAAAGTTGACATAATTAACTTCTCTTTTCTTTCTTTCTATGTCAATGTGGCATTTTTAACAGCATTATGCGATCCTTGTGTGAGCAATCCCTGCCAAAACAATGGAACATGCACACCACATGGCAATTCCTATGTTTGCACGTGTTCACCAGGTTTCACAGGAGTTAACTGTGAGCGTAAGTACACCAGCATCGTTGTATCGTGCCCATAAAACGTTTTTTACTATAATAGGTTTTATGAGCCGTTACGTGTCTAAGATGTTCTCATCGTACCAGCTAGACAAATTTATACAAATTTATAGCAGTTTGAGGCTACATTTACACTATACTGGATATAGCTTAAAAAAATGCTCCTACCTAACTATGAATACCTGTTCACACTGCAAGGAAGAGTGTCACAGAAACCTATTCAATATGTGTCGATATAATTTCAAGACCGGCACGGCGCAACAGGAATTCTTCGCTTCTTTTACAGAGATCTCTCCAAAATCACCCTTCTTACCTGTGAACAAAATTCTTTACCAGGTCGTTTTTTTCCTGGAGCACGAGCTATCCATGGATAGACATTTTTTAGCCTAATAAATTATTGGAGAACTGAAAGTGCATAGCTACTTATATGATGTTTTTCATTTTTCTTCTTATTTTTTTTTTTAACAGTAGTTATAATTTGGGTAATAATCAACCAGTAATGTTTTGAAAAGCTCAGAAATAAAATTTTTGATTTTCACACACTTCAGTTTCTATCAGTTAGTTAATTTTGATGTGTAAACCTGACTAATTATTGTTCTTTCAGTTACTTTACCAAATCCGTGTGATTCACAGCCTTGTTTGAATGGAGGAACGTGTGAGAATGATATAGCCAAGAATGATTACCGCTGTTCCTGCAAAGGAAAATTCACGGGAAAAAATTGTCAAGGTATTTGACTCATTACAGTCTTTATGGTGTATATATAAGCTTGCCTTTCTTAAAAAAAAGAACCCTCTTAATCACTTCCCCAATAGTAGTATAGTCTGGACCGGTTAGTCCGTTTTTGGGGGCAGGAATTTTATTATTGACAGCAGGATCACATTAGCCCCAATAACGTCATAGCCTTTCTCTTGACTTCACAGATAAAATGCGGCGGAATGAAATAAGGTTTAAGTCTTGTTTAGGTTGGTTTGACGGTTGGGCAGGCTTCCAGATCTATGATGCCAAAGTTTATTTAAAGTTGTGAGCACTTGTCCTTACTTGGTCATCGTGTCCGTTGTGGTAAATTCACTGAATCGTAACATCATTATGCATGTAAAGTTCTCCAGCTGCCTTTTTCGCCGTTTCGTTGTCCATACTGATTCTTCGCGCCAAAATCGGGGATATTAATTTCGGCGAGGGCAAGCTATTGTAGTTCATTCTAGTGACTTAACTTTCACTCACGTAATGAGTTACAATAGACTGGGGATGAGAAACGTCACTGTTTAGAAATAAAAAAACATATTGATTTAAAATGTTGTTTTTAGAGTGCAGCTGTCTTCAAGTTACTGCTCCTACCGGAGAACCTTTGGTTGCAAAATGTGACTTCGAAGGAGAATGTTACTGTCAATCTTTTCAAGGTCAACATCCCACCTACTTGGCAGATAAAGGTTGTCAGCCTCCAAGTAAGATTTGTAAGCTTCTAGTCACTCCACAACGATCCACTACATGGCAATCCTTTTTTATCAAACCATTGAGGTGGTATTTTAATGAACTTTATGAAAATTCGCTTGATCTAGCTCGTGACGTCGAGACCTGCTATATCGAGAGACTGTAAAACAGGTTTGGTCCCCTTCGTAGACCAAAGGACTCCACACTATACGCAGTGGGCGAGCGAATACAGTCAGCACTTTCTTAGAAGGGTTCTTGTAATGAGGGCATCCAGATCCAGTTGTTCTTTTCTTCACGTTGTTCTAAAGAACGGATGAATAAACTGCAATGTCAGTTTAAGCAAGGTGTTTGTCAAGAGAGATTTGACTCTATCACCAAATCAACTGAAGTAGTAATACCATGAAGGTATTAATAATGGCAACCTAAAAAAACTAGAATCTAACCATAATAACCAGTATTAACTTATGTATACACCAGGCTTTCAAATAGCGACTTTTAAATTTAATGTTACTGCGTGCTAACCACATCACCCCCACGAGTGCAACGCACTACACTAAGATTTCCTCCATATCAGCTCCATTATTTCTTATGCTGTTAAAGAAAATCGCGGGAAATGGTAGTAAGAACAAGATGTCCGGAAAAAACCGCAGGAAGGTCAAGACCATGGCTCTCATAGGAGTTTAGGCCTGATTTTAATGCCCTCCTTTATAATCTGCTTCTTCGAACTCTCGGTTTTCTCTTGCCTTGCCAGATTCTTTTGTTTATGATTGCGTTTTGCTTTAACGAGTTGTTTAAGCCTTATAACCAAACATGTTGAATTTATGTTTAAATCCAGGCTGAATCTTATTTCTCTCTTAAGGTATGAGGAACGGAGCTGTGAATGGCTACAAAATTTACTTTTCTATGTTTTAACAATTAAGGTCATAAATTAACATTGTTTCCTCTTTGTTTAAGTTAAGGAAAATCCATGCGTATTTCATCCTTGCAAAAATAATGGTTATTGCATACTACAGAACGATGGATTTGTGTGTATTTGCCCAGACAAATATTACGGGAAAACCTGTGAATGTAAGTCATTGTTAGATACACTAAACAATAACCATACAAACGTATACTTACACTTCAATCGACCTTCAATTTCAAATTTTGTTTTACAATTTGTGACCCTCCACAGGAATTTGATTCTAAAGGTGAAAGCACGCTCACGACACGCTTGCACGACACACTTAGCGTGCCGTAGATCACGGATATGCGCATATTAAATTGAAAAAACAAAGACGGGCACGCTTGCCTTTGTTTTGGTAAATTTAACACGCTAGACCTTTTGTTTTTCGTAGTGTGCCATATGTCACGGTAAGTGTGCGAAGCACGCTCAGCGTGCAGTTTGGGTAAGACACGCTGAACATGCTTGATTACTAAAACTGCTAAGATGATAAAAATGGCTTGGGTTTTCAGCGGATTTAATCAGCATTGATAACAGGTCGAAGTGAATCAAATATACCAATTGAGACTGTTTTGGAATTTGATCGTAACCGTAGCCATTTGGAAATCACCACTTGATGGTCGTCTAGCCTGGAATTAACGCGAGATGAGTGTAAACTGTGTAAAAATTTGGTTGTTAATATAAAAGCGACTGTTCTTTTTATGTCTTATCTTAAATTCCGCTTTGTTTTAATTTAGTCCTCAAGGCACTACCAAGTTTCAGGAGGGTGACAAATCCACTCGTGCATCAACGTAAAATAGGCATTTAAAAGACGCAGTAAACTAGCGCGACATAATAAAAAATTATTTTTGCGCCACTTAAATAATAGTCTGCTACACAGCCGTTTTCAGTGGAAGGAGCTTTGCGTGACGACACTAAAACGGCCGTGTAGCAGACTACTTAAGACACTTAAATAATTGTAGGCCGTAATACTTCTGATGACGCTAAATCGGTCACCGTCACTTCATACACGAATGTTTGTTTAGATGGTTGTAAAACAGACGGCAATTACAAGAAAGACAACAGGATGATTACGGAATTTGGACAATAAGACTGAAGCATACGCGATGTAATATTTCAAGAAGAACAAATTTGCATAGTGCATTGTTTAAATACCGGTTTCGCTTTTTGTGTTACTGCCGGCCGGATCAATCGAGCAACATTGAAACCGTTTTGGAATCTCGGGTACATCTAGAAAAGCAGGCTGGTTTTCATTTGATCACTACGATCCTTGCAATCGCTAAAAAATAAATACAATTTAGCGATCCTGGCACAGCTTCGTCAGTAAACATTTCTGGAATTAAAGAACTTTGATTTTGCAATGCTAATATAGTTCTACCCATAAATCCAGTAGGTCCCACCGTTCACTGTTTATACTTTTCAAGCGACAACGTTTTTCAATCAGATACTATCGCTGCGATCGCTGAGGTAGAACTTTTTCTTTCTTGATAGTTACCAAAAAAGGGTGCCGTTCATAATCATTTACGGTTCCTTTTTGTAGAAGAAATTTATTTAGCTTATAGATAACACGCCTTGCGTGCTTTTGCAAACACTGAAAGCGTGTTGTGCTTTTTCGCACGTAGCTTTTGTTTGAAAACTTTAACACGCTCTTTTGTTCGACTTGCTCACGCTTAATTGTCTCAAGCGTGTCCTCTGAAACAAAAGAAACTGCTAATGAGGCAAGATTGCAAGCGTGCTAAAGCGTGTTAAAATAAATTCTTTTGTTTTAAAGTGAAAGCGAGTCGTGCGCGTGCTTTCACCTTTCGCATTAAAATCCTGTGGATGGTCACATTTTGTTTAACATCGTCAAAGTGAATTCAAAGATTCAAGACAATTCTCTAGCCTGATATTGTTAATGAAAAATCATATCCGGCGAACTTCAGTAAAACCACGCTTTACATATTATTTTGAGGTCTTCTTTTTTAATGACTATTGTCTCAGTCAGGCGGTAATCTTTAAACGGTAGCTCAATATGTTTTCATATTGTTGTTCTTTGTTTTTGAAAATTTTAGGCACCCAATGTCTGTGCAACAATCCATGTTTAAATAAAGGAGTCTGCGTGGATATTTCCACCCACCTTGTTAAATGCACTTGTCCTAGTGGTTTCACTGGGTACTTTTGCGAAGGTCAGTAAAATCGGTTTACTCTTTAAATCATATGCTGACGACCACAATATTTTTTGTATGAAGTACAGCTAAGTCTATGTAATAATCTCTATCATCAGCTATATATGGCCACAGTTATTACTTCAGTGATGACGTGTTTCACTGTGGACTAGCAAAGCCTTTACTTTCCATATTGACTTGCAAATGCATTTTGTCGGCCTGCCAACAGCTGTCATTCCTACTGTTGGTCCAGGAGCATGTCACTCGAATCCCTGTGTGAATGGAGGAACTTGTGTTGATAGAGCGTTTGGGTCTTATGACTGCATCTGCACCCCACAATTTACCGGACCTCATTGTGAAGGTAAATACAATCGCGGCAAACGTAACTGCCTTTATTGCTATGTTAATCTGCTATTTGTTTCATGATTATCTACAAAAATAATCTTTATTCAGGTAAAAGGATCGATTAACATAAATAGAAATGCCTTTAAATCTGCCACCAATTGCAATATCTTAATCACATTCCATCGTAACTCATCGCTTTCGCATCAAAACTATTCTTATCTTTAACTATCTAGTTTAGGAATTTCCACCGGCGGAATATTTCATTTTGTTTTGTTACACAAAAATTAATTCAGCATTGCCCACATATATTTTGCGTCAACGACTCAATTCTTTCCAGAGATTACGAGCCACTTGTACTGTACATTTAACATGTCTCCTCTCATTCCCTTAAGTTGATAAATGTGCAGACTGTGACATCAATGCGGACTGTGTAAATGGAAAATGCCGATGCAAGATGGGTTATGTTGGAACAGGATAC
The DNA here is from genome assembly GCA_964035525.1 of Porites cylindrica. Taxonomy (NCBI): domain Eukaryota; kingdom Metazoa; phylum Cnidaria; class Anthozoa; order Scleractinia; family Poritidae; genus Porites; species Porites cylindrica. The sequence continues at coordinate 34,946,844 of OZ037781.1, forward strand.
GCATGCGTTAAAGGTAATCTAGCTGCTACGAACTTAAGATGATAGACAAGAGAGTTCATCGTGCAGGCGGGACATGTCTCAGTACAAACTCTCTTATAGGCTAAGGCCTAACTTTTAACTTTTCATGAGAAGAAATAAACTGGGTGGGTTACGTTCATGAGAAGTTCGATTTCTGTATCAGTTAAGTTTGTCTCAATGAGTTTGGGTGGACCAACACGTTCTATCCATCTGCTTCAGTTGGTAATGTTTTGTGGTTGATTTGATACTCAATTAATTCGATGAAAGATCCAACAGACATTTAGGTCTACCCAAATCAAAATTTGTTTCGTCTCATGAAAAGTTTGAAGTTTAATTTTCGTTTTATAGTGAGCAGTTATTAGTTATCATTACTTCGTTCACTGCCAACTTTAGTCATATTTCTCCTTGACATGTCCCATGAAATTAAACCTCATGGGGGAAGTATTGGGTATATATAGTGCCATGAATGTTCCACTGTTGCTTCGGACCTTCGTATGTAAAGTTTTTTTGTGCACGTGCGTTGGCAACCCCAAATAACAAAGACTGGCGGCCCTTTCTACGTATGCGTATCTCTAGCGTTTATCACAGAGGCTTTGTTGCTGTTACCAATATTTCTGCAGCATTTCTATGCCGCATGACCTTCGTGTTTCAGTCCACGTTTGCATCATCGGGCAGTTGATCCAAAATTGATGCACCAGTGCTCATGGCGTGCCTCAAAAACTTTAGGAAAGGCCGTGTAATGCTATACAAAGGTGTTCTTACATTAAGAAATTTAAAATAGAAACTCTGAAACTACCATTGCTAGTTTGCCGTCCATTCCTTGGGCGCTCAATTTTGAGGGAGAAAAAAAACAAACAAATATGCAAACAACAACACTTTGAATAACCGTGGAATTTTAATTTCAGATGAAAAAGAGAAAGAATGCGAGGAGGTTGTGTGTCCCATTACTCAATACTGCGTCCGAGGTGTTTGTGTATGTCTACCAGGAAAGTTTTGTTAACTGAGTACAACTATCCTCTCTTGGGCAGTTATTTGTTATCATTTTGAGTAACGTTCCGTTTAAACCCAAAGGCCTCCTAAAACGTTCTGTCGGACGTACAATGAAAGAGAGAGCCTGACGGATAAGTTGTAGCATTAATTGTAAAGGTTACCCTAATACAATACTTGTGTATATTAAATAGATGAGGAGACATTATTGGATCAGCGACGTCAAACGAGATTGCCGCCAGTTTAGATTTCACTGATCGCTCGAACAACGTTTTTTCTGTCAAACTGTATAAAAAATCACAATTAAACGTTTCTCTATACAAGCGTTTGAAGAAATCGTTTGTTTGCCTTTTTTATGTTAAAAGTTAGAATATCGATTTATTCCTCTCCCTCTTTGTGCTCTGTGGAAAATGTTGTTTAACTTATCTTAACTTAACGGGCTAAGTGACTTTTATGTTCACATAAAAGATATATCTAAAAATAGAGAATGCTAAGAGATATAGCCTACGTAGCATAGGGGTTTTTATTACTGAGCATTACTGAGCGGCGAAGCCGCAAAAACGCGCGCGAAGCGCGCGACAACGCTCCCACCTCAATTTCCTCGAGGTTTCTCTGCCCTCGCCCGCCTTGATTACTTTGCCCGCCCAACCAAAACCGCCATGCTACGCAGGCTATGAGAGATATTAAGTAAAGGACTAAATACTTTTGGATATATATTTGTACCCAAAATTGAATATCAGTAGGCAACGCAACACAAAGAAAGAACTAAAATACTGTATACACATATTAAAACTGGCGGATTTGCCTATTTCTTTTCAAATATAGAACGTTTTCTCGACTTTATAAGTCCATAAAAATTCATCTGTTGGCCTTTTTTGGGCCTTTCAAAGACCCAAAAGACATATTTCGCTATTTTCGGATTTCGGTTTGTCGATTGCCGTGTATTCTAGGAAGACTCTGCATGAATTTAGTAAGATCTTTGTTGAGCATGCGCTGGATGTTGTTGATATACAGGGTCCAACCCAGGCCTGATAGCCATACATACACACATATATAACCTTTATTTTAACTCGAATTTAAGAGTAGCTACAATGTGTAGCTAATGCTTTCGAGAAACAAATTAAGATCTCTAAAAATTGAAAAAAAAAATACACACACAAAAAAGACAAAAATTAGTGAAAACTAATTAAACGTATTGAGACTTTGCACACGTCACTTAAAATCATTAAAAGTGTATGCACAGTTCCTTAATTCGTCGGGAAGATCGTTCCATTGCTGGGCAGTTGGTACAGCGGGCTACGTTATATACGGACGATTAATGCTGGAAAGGTAGTTTCAATTTATTATTAAAAAGAATGCAAAATAATTAACGGACACAATGTTCCTTTTCCTGTAAACTAGGGGCATTATAGTTCAGTGTTTGTCTCAGTGTCTCAATACACGTAAACTTCCAGAATATTGGTTTCTCCGTTGTTGTAATTTTCACAAATGTGCATAACAAGTTGAAATCCTTAGCTGCAGCTAGTGATACTATGATGGACCTTTCAGCGTTCCGGTATATTAAGTCAGTGAATTCACCTCATGGAATGGAATCCATGACAGATACAAAAACGTGCAAATGTTGCAAGTAACAACGACAACGTGTACAAGTTCATAAATACAGCCAAGAAAGCCAGCTGCATTAGGTTTTTTGTGAATTTTGAATTTTAGTCTTCATTTTGTTTAAAAAAGCAGGAGCTCATGGAGAATGGGCTCCTGAAAAAAGTTAATTTCTATTTTATTTTCTCGGAAAAAATTAATTTTCCGGGGAAAATGCCACTAAAATGCTCGAATAATGCTCAATGCTTTTGCCTCACTAAAATGCTCGAAAAAATGCCAGCATAATGTACAAAAGCCTATCGTGGATTCTTAATTTCACTCCGGTCATTCACTCCGGATTCCAGGTACTGGATTCTGGATTCTTTGTCAGTGGAACTTGCTTAATTGGATTCTGAATTCCAGCGGTTAGTGGGATCCAGATTCCTTGAGTTTTATTCCAGATTCCAAAGCCCAGGATTCTATATTTTACGAGATAACTTTTCTGGATTCCGGAATACGGATTCCCGTAAATGGGGCGACACAATGGAACGAGGCTTGGGTAGAAAATGTCGCACAAAGTGTATATTGCATACCCCAAGCCATGAGATGGTTCTGGAATGGAGGAACGAACTATATATCGGTAAAATTTATTATTTTTTTTAAACTTGATATAGTTTAACCAAAACTTAATGACAAATTCCCTACTTATCTAACGCAAGCAAGGAGATGGTTCTGGAATGTAGAAACGAAATATATATCGGCAAATTCTTTTTTTTTTTTTAAACTTGGTATAATTCAACCTAAACTTAATAACAAATTTCCTACTTATCTAACGCAGGCAGCGCTTGAACAAGTCACGATTTTGATTTATTTCACTTCTTTCCTGCACAAAACGTTCGGTAATAATGGACACCCAAGCAGTCTTGAACTGAAACTCGGCCCATAGTCTAGTTTAAGTTTGATGTTGTATGTGTGTGTGAGAGAGAGAGAGATCAAAAAATAACTCAGGTCAGGAGTTACTGTTTATATTCTTCTTTCAATATTCTACTTGGATTTCGAAAGTTCTTTCAGCCTCCATCTAAAAGGAAAACGGAAAAGGGAAAAAAGATTCTCAGAAATATAAAACAGACCGGACAAAGGTTAAAGTAGGCAATTTTTCCATACCAAGTAATAACTTAAAATTATTTAAGTACTGGAAATAGAGATAGTAACAAAATTGGAGGAAATAAACACTTTTACAAAACTTCTTTATCTTCTGAGCACACGTTTGGTTTTCCTTTTGGTCGGGGGAGGAGGGCGGGCTTAGGGTTACTTCTTAGATTCTTTTGAGAAGCCCTTTTGGATACCATATCGTTGGAAACATCATAACAGGAAGGAATTTCTTTGAAATACGTTATCTTGTATTCCATTAAAATTGATCCAAAATGCGGTGTCAAAGTTTTTCATTGCTCATTTTCTTGCTCATATCATTACTCTACGTCATTTTCTTGCTTTAAAATATCGGTTGTTCAAACGCAACGTCTTAAGGTTGTAACAACCATTTCATTTTACAGCGGACTGACCTTCTATCTTGCAAGTGTTGTCGATAAAGTAGAAACCTTTGATACAAGAACATTCACCGTCAACACAAACAGCATTTAAAGGACATGTATGGCACACTAGCTCTGAAAAGAAAAAGGTATGCCGATAACCATTTTAATTTATAAGCATAACTTAAACAAGCGTTGGTCGCCTTTCGTCAATATCAAAAGTCCATGATCATGAGTCGAGAACTTAGTCACAGAAAACAATAAAAACAGAAATAAAAAGATGAAACGTAAGTAAAGAAAACTAAGGAATTACATTATGCAGCAGTTGACTGAATGATCGAAGTCAGTATCTACAAGTGAGTGCTTATTATGAAATGGAGGATTGATCGTATGTGCAACCAGCTTAGTAGTATAATCGCCTTTTTATATTACCAAGCTTCGGATTCAGAGTAGCTGTTAATAAGCATCCACGCTAACAAATGCTGCTGACCTTGTTTACAATCTCCTTTTAGTCCAGTTCCTTTGTAGCCGCGCCTGCATCTGCAGCGGCCATTGTGGCAATTGGCGTGTACATCACAATCCATACATTTGTCTCCTTTAGGATTAACCACAAATACAATTAGATTTTATGTCGCGATGCGTTAATTTACATCATCACAATAAAATCATCATCACCATATGATAGTCGTGTCGACGATCGTCGTCGTCCGTCGTGTCATTGTGGTAGCAGATAGTAGTAACTTTACCACCGCCACCACCACCATCATTATCGTCGTCGTCGTCTTTGTCGTCGTCATCGTCATCGTCATCATCATAACATCTTCATGACATCATCATCATCATCATCATTATTATCATCATCATCACCAACCTCGCTATTTTTGATTTACCGTATAAAAGTGGTCATGTATTTAAGTATTTTTACTATCCATGTGATAATTATCGTCATCATCAGTACTAGCAATGTCAAATTAGGCCAAATTATGGTCATAAATGTTAACCCCAAAATGCGACAGTCTTGGGATTAAAGTGTCCTATTTCCTAACGTAACAGCAAGAGAAACAATAACTACTGATTAAATAATTTATATAAAATAAAATGTTTGGTTATGTCCCGCTGGTAGCTTAGGCCGAAAGAAGCAAGCAAAAGAAGAAACTGTTCATTTCCAAACAAAGTAAAGATAAAATACAAGCCTTTAGAAGCAATCTTATTATTAGTTTCATATAAGACAATAATTTACTTACGTTCACAGTGTTTACCATGGAACTGCAGCAGGCAGCTACATTCATATGCGTCAGCTCGTACTTTTCTACAGGTACCCCCGTTCTGACAAGGGTTAGGGTGACAAACGTGGCGGTTTTCTAAGAATAAAACAAATCTTGATTAAGGGTGAGTTCGACTGGAAATCATCTGGAGATATCTGTTCTTGGATTCCCTTTCTTTCCTTTTGTTTTGGGGGGTGGGGAGGGGGGATGTGAAACAGGATTTAATAGACATTTCTTAAGAACAACAGTCTTGCACGCGCACTCACAGTTACCAAAAAGACCACTGTTCATGAGAATAGTTTTGCAAAGCCATTTTCGGATTTTCCAATCGAACGGTAAAAAGGAAAATCTATGAAATTTGGATCTGAATTTGTTTATTGAAATCCACCATGAGGACGGATTTCTCGGAGGTGAAATCAGTTTTAGGATTCGCGTTCGATTGCAAAAGCCGAAATCCGAATTTCTCAATCGCGGAACGCAACCTGAGATATGATCACCACAGTTGCAACACGTTACAAACAACTCAGAGCCTCAACTCCATTCGAACTCATGACCTTTGCATTAGCGCTCCACCATCGATCACATATACATTTTAAGACGGAGAACTCGAAGGTCATGAGATGTCAGTACGTACGCTTCTAGTTAGGTTACTGAACTGGTCCTACAATGTTCTCAACATATCACTATGATTTGGTTACTAGCTGTTACTAGACAGTTAAATGTCATGATAAACATGATAAACGGCTTCTATGATTCGTCAATGGTACGCTAGTTTGATAAAGAACATGGCACAGTTTTTCCTAAACGAAACCTTTTGGCCGGTGAGAGTGCCTCGCTGAGCCAAAAAAAAGAAAAGAAAAAAAGAACAAGAAAAGAAAAGTGTACGAATAGATTTTACTAAAACTGTTGGCTTTCAAGGGACCTAAACATACCCTGCCAACAATGAGAGACTATATACTCTATATACGGCCAAAAAGTTAAATTAAAACCCGAGAGCGCATGTCTACGTTAGTACAGCCGAGAAAAATGTAATTATAGCAAAAGGATTACATTACCTGGCGCTATTTTCGCGCATTCCGGGGGTAAATAGCCTGATGGACACTTACAGAAAGGCTTTATTCCCACGATTATACACGTGCCCCCATTTTTACAATATCCTGAAGGGCAAATCTTTACAGCTGAAAAAATTATAATGAAGTAAATAATCAGTAATAATAGTAATATTAATAATAATGATGATGGTGATGATATAAATCATTTAAAGGCAGAAACTCATTTTGAAAATGCCTGGTAGCAAGTAAAAGTGTCCAATTGTTAACGGCTGCAGAGATTTACAGTAAACTCTCTCCAATAAAGGACACCTCTCTATGACAATTACACGTTGTATTGCTCCCTCATTCATGCAGGTTTACAATGCATTAACGGTAGGAGACGGTTATGCGAATTAATCGAAGGATGACTGCAAAAACCGGTAACATTAATGTATTTAAGTTAGTGCTAAAAACAATTGTGCTGCTACAAAAGGCTTTTGACTTTGTTTAAAGTTGGGTCACCAAAACTTACCATCACAATTTTGACACAGATCACCAGTACACTCCTCTGGACACTGGCAGGTAAATGAAAGTCCATCTTGACTGTTAAAGCACTTGCCGCCATTTTTACAAGGGTTACTTTCGCAAGGGTTTCTTTTTGCTAGTAACAAAGATGGATCCTTATTTATATGTTTCCGGGAAACTGCCCACCTACCCCTCCCCTAAGCCAACGTTAACGCTTACTTCACATGTTGGCTTAGGGACGGGTAGGTGGGCAGTTTCCCAGAGCCTATAAAGATAAAAGAGGAAGAACAAGAAATAGAAGAAGAACTATGAAAGCCACAATTTATGCAGGAATTGTTTGTAATTTCACTTTCAGTTCACATTTGGCGAAGGTCACAAGTTTGATCTGTTTCTCCTTGGTATAGATTCCATTTCTTTAGCACTGATTGCCGTGAAATAACCTACTGCATGTTTTTTTCCTGGAAGTTTGAGAAAGGATCTTAATTTAAATATGTTTGATATGTATTAAAGTTGAAGTTGATTAATTGTTGTAGAAAACTAAGTATATCTGCACACTGTACCGGGCCTGTATGTAGGTTGTAGTAATGATTAAAAAATTGACGTCTTTTTTTTTTCACATCTTTTAAAATTTTAGCCCAAGAATCTTATAATTTCTCTCCCTGGGGAAGCAGTGACAGAGAGCATGTTCAAACATTAAGCTGACCTGGAGAACTGAGCATTGATTAGAAATGCGATTTTTCATACTTGCTTCCACACAGCCCTGCTCTGTTATACTATACGTCTTGCCGTTATACTCTGGGCAGTAACAGTCTCCACTTTCTGTGCACTTTTGTGAAAGAATTGGAGGAATCCATGCCGGATTACCCTTGGGACAGCCACATGCTAAAGGGATATAATAAAGTGGCAGTCAGTCAAGATAAATCAATAATTTGCAGGCAACGCCCGAAATGTGATGGTCGAATTAATTGGCAGGTCTCTTGGATTTTCTGATTGTGGTGATCATGCTGATGATACGAGGTGATAAGATGGTGATGAGGATGATTTTAAAACAGGAATGCCCTGTACAAAACTTTAAAATAATTATTTTACGATAAATAATTTCATTGCATTAGGGTGCAATAAGAATACCAGAGAAAGTGAAAAATTTACTTACTACAAAGAGGAGGCTTGAAGTTTCCTTTACAGTTGCAAGTAAAACTTTTCTTGTCCTCAGTCGGGTGACACGTTGCTTTGTTTTGACAAGGATTAGGAATGCACGGATTCACAGTCTCTGCGAAAATAAACTGAAATATCAAATATCCTTTCTGAACCATTTTGCATCAGGCTGGTTGGACAGGTATATAATGATATGAAGAATTATGCAGATCTTGGAGGCTGTTATCCACCTCAGCCTGGTCATCCTCCTCCCCAACCTCCGTTTACAATGTAACAATCAATTGCTAATTGTCATTAAAACAGAAGTATCAAGCAATTCGACTTACTGTTTGCACAGTCAGGGAGTAGATAATCCACTGGACAGATACAATGAAAGGAATCCCCGTCTTTGACGCATGTGCCACCATTCTTGCAAGGATTGGGTATGCAGTGATCAAATGGTTCTGCAGTTAGATAGGGTACATAAGCGGAAGTGTTATTTTCAAAGTGGGTCTTGACAAACTGCGAGCCAGCAAGCCAGGCACGTCAAGCGAGCCATCGGGAAAAATGAAGTAAAAACAAGTAAATAAAACTGCCAATTTACAGATTAGGAGTTGAGCACTCGTTAAGTTTAATTTTACGTATTGGGGTTAAGCACTCATTTTAGGGCTAGGGTTAAGTTCTGTTTAGAGTTAAACAACGGCTAGCTTTCAGTTCATGTTTTCCGTCTTACTGTTTTTGGCTCGAATGACTCCCTTTGGAGAGCCTTTTTTCTGGCTGAAATTTTCGAAAAGGTAAGTTTTGGTCCCTAGACCTTCAGCTAGGAAATCCGAAGAGATGAATAATTTTAGGGGATATGCTTATATCTACCGTTTAAATTCTAAAATACGTTCAACAATGCTATGTTCAAGTGGTTTTTAACTATATTCTCGTTGGGTGCCCCTGGATACGTTCAACAATGCTATGTTTGAGTGGTTTTTAACTATATTCTCGTTGGGTGCCCCTGATGGTTTTTTTTGTAGACTCCCTTATTGGGAGGAACGTTGCGTGACGAGAAACCGCTGCATGCGAGGGAGACTAAGAACAGGGCGGCACACCCCCACCAATAATTCCCAGTGACCACCCCCCGGTCAGCGTCCCTGATCCGTTTCGTCGAAATTAACGTTAATTAAGTGGTAAAATTAGGGTTCTTTCTAGCTGTCACAATTCGTGGGTGACTAGCTGCTGAAGCGCGAGTAATGATTCGGATTGGCGAATTTCAATTGTTAGTTGGTCAGCGAAATCCTTTTCAACCCTTAGTGGCAAGTGAACAGTCTAATAAAATTATTATTCAGTTCGTTTAACAAATCAATTCACCCATGCATTAAAACAGTGAAATTAAATGGTTTTGTAATGCTGACGAGGGTTTAATAATAGCAGCTTCAATTTACTTGCTACCCACTCGTTACCAATGATCGGCACGCTACTTGTCTTCATGCATGGTGTGCCAAAAAGGTCAAACTTTGCAATTGTTAGAGCGTCTGGGAATCGAACAGCTGTCAGCCTGTTCCATTTCATGCGTGAAATGTTGTTTATTTACTGCTCTGTTTTTTGACCTCTATAAATTGAATTCGTCATAATTAGCATAATTTTACAGTTAGTACAGTAGCTGACGAAATGGCGGTCTACAAGTTTGTTATCTTTTCCGCTTCGGTGGATTCTTTATGTAAACTTACATTTCAAACATCTGACATATGCTTTGCTTTGCAGCGACTATTGCTCAATATTAAAACAGACAATATTGGGAACTCATATCAAAACATTTATTTGACTGCCAGAGTAAATTATTTTAGCTGATTTATTTCGCGGGCGCCAAGCAACAAGCGGGAAAATGAAAATTATTCATATCAACAATTCTAGCCGGATAAACCGTTACACGTGCTGCCTGCTGACCTACCAATAAGCTGTCTAATAGCTTAATTACAGGTTAACGAACCAAGGAACCGACCGCTAGGGTGCTATATATAAGCTGACTTGTAACGACAGACATCAGAATCAACCGTGATTTTGAAAAATCAAGACAAGTTGCTCTGTGCTGTCCGAGTGTGGGGAATTTGTAAAGTTACAGTGCAAGGTACAGGGCGTCTCTGCTGCAATGCTTCGACGACACTGTGTAATTATTTTTCTCCTTCTGAGCTATTGCTTTGCAAGACCGGGAAATATCTTAAACGAAATAGACGATCTTTACGCAGGTATGTGTAGAATACCTTGAATACCTTCTCAGTCAAGTCGCAGTTACTGTGACGCAAAAGGTGAACGAGGGGTTTAATAATCTCTCGGAAGAGAGGAATCCCTTGGCAATTTTATATCCTCCGAGAAAATTCAAAAACAATTGAAAGGTTGATTTGCATTATAGGCTTTGGTTATAACTATCTTTCAAAGTAGAGCGGTCAGAAAAGTTAACGGCCCGACAATGGACTCGTGCTTACTATCATTCTAGCAATATAAGCACTATTCTTAGTATTCTATCAATTTTATTTAGGCCTGAGGAGCAAACGTCTAACTTTAAGTCACAGGGGAAAAACCTAATGCCGTATGAACAAGAACGATAGAGTTTTGCTCATTAGCATTGAAAATCCTAAGTTAGACATTAGCCTGAGTATCAGGTTTTCCTCTTTAGGGGTTACTGGAGAAAAGACCAGATGGGGGAGGGTGGAAGAGAGACAGGGGTACCAGAGAGAGGAGATTCTCCCTCCGCTGTCTTCCTAGTCTCCTATAAACCTTCGCAGCAGTTTTTTTGGGTCTCACGCCACGTTGAGGCGAGCGTTGGGTACCTTTTCACAGGCTCTTTTCATTTGTCTTTCCCCTCTTTCTCCAAGAAACGCCTGATACTCAGGCTAGTTGGAAATCGAGTTCTAGTTGGTCATCCTATGTTGGCATTGAGCTCGATGGCACGCATTGCCCTAACGGCTTTTGTATTGCTGACTGCCGTTTAGTTTTTAGGGTCTTGAATCTCAAACAGGGTCAGATACAATTTCACTATTTATAAACGTCTCTGAGCAGGAAGTCTTTTTGGAAAGAAAGCCTTTAAAAAAGAGTGAAGGCTGGTGATGAGCGGTCTACATGTGTGGTAGCAACAAAAAAAAAATTAATGTCATGATTTTAATCAAGTAAAAAATAACTAAATTGGAACGTGAAACGACATGAACGATTTTTTGCTTAAACAGGGTCAATGCCAGTTTGCGTGTTGCATTCCCCTGATCTGAGTGTGCAACCGCGCCGCCTCTCTGCGGCACTGAATTAATAATCATTATAACACTATCACTATTAACAAGAGAGAATGATGCCGCCCAGAGTTCATTAAAAATTTAAATTTTGTGTAACTTAGGAGCGTGTGTGTCATGTTTCAGAAATGAGTGACCTTGTCAATGACGATTATGAACCGTCAAAACAGGAGGATTTTGGAACAGAAGGTAATTAAATCAACTAAACTGTTTTAAAAAAACAGTTCTTCAGTACTTACTTGTACAAAGGGGCGGGAAATATCCTTCTGGGCATGTGCAGTCGAAACTTTCATCTGGGCCATTGCTACACGTGCCATTGTTGAGACATGGATTGGGAATGCATGGATCTTCAGTGGCTGTAAATCATTAAAGGTTAGAATTCAATCTCAGCTAATCGGCCGCCTTTTGTCCTTAACGGTAGGGACGCCTTGCAAAGTTGGAGTTAATTGATCTTTTTTATACCAAGCGACCAAAACGTATTTCGCCTTTTGGTCTCGGGTTGAAGTAACAACCTTTCTAATACTACACAAAACATCCACGCCCAGGTGCTGAGCAATAACGCAAATGGGACTAGAACCAGCTCTATTTTCAAAGTGCCAAGGACTCAGTTTATGTGACGGTATGTTAACAAAGGCGACATAATTAGGACTTGTCTTATTTCTGGACTCATGAGGGCCACTAGTTATTCAGTTGAAGTACTGTCCCTTGTTACCCTCGTTAAATAAAGTTGATTATCATTGTTTTTATTATTATTATTATTATTAATATTATTATTATTATTATCATTATTATTGTTATAAATGGCTGTTAAGAAGAAGAAGAAGAAAAAATAAAGAATGAATTCAAGACAAAAAAACCGTGCGAAAAAAAAAATCATTTCGAGTCGTATATCGTATTATTGTTTGGACTTGTTGATTGCCTCGAGTCCTGACATATCATATGATAAGGCAGTATGATGTAACGACTTGAGCGTGTGTTGGTATATTAGGGTGAATAGCCTCAGAACAGGACCGAGGTGTTTCTTGGGAATGTTTTGAGTCTCGTTCATTTTATTTCCTTTTATTGCCGTTAAAAATTTCCACAATGCTTTTCAGCAAGTTATGTACACTCCTTAGTGTATTCTCACAGTTCCGTTTCTTATTGCTACCGATAATATAAACAATTTTCATTTGATAATGACTGCATGCTTTCGTCATAACGTACTCGTGCTATATTCTTTTTCTCTTTTTTAAATCTGTTTTCTTCTTCCTAAAGTGTATGTTTACTTACCATTACACTTGAAGCCGTCTCCTCTGAATCCTTCATTACAAACACAGCGGCCATGATTACAAAACGCATTCACATCACACTTGAGGCATAAATTATCTGTTGGATTGCATTCAAGTGGGTCAAAAAATTCATAAGCAAAAAGGACCTGGGACCAGTGGCATAAACCTTAACTTCGGACTTTGGACGTCTGACGTTTAGCTCTACCAAACTCTCTATTCTAACCTCAAAAGTTAGCAGTTTTTTCAAGCTATTTGCTATTATTTTCAGAAGCGATGTCTTCGCATCTAGTTAAGCAATTATGCCGCCCCAGTTCTGTTGTTCAAGACTATATTTACGCCCTGAAACTGTGCCCTGTTCTATTTGTTGCTACGGATGGCAACGGGACAGATATGCATTGAAAATTGAAAAATTTTAATGCTTCGCTGCACAAAATCACCAAACAACCATGTCCTTACGGCAATAAGAAATGACGTTGTCACTTAGAATTGATCTAAAACGGCAATACCCCCTTGAAATAACTCCTTGAAGTCTGAAGTTCTGTTTTATGCAACTGGGATCCCTTTGGCTATCAATTTTAGCATGACAAAAACCACCGAAAAATCCTATCGTCATCGAAAAATTAGGGAGGAAGAGACGCCAAAATTATTAATGCTTATAACTTATACTAGTCATCTTTGCCAGTGCAACAATATACACATTTATTAATCTACTCCTTCTTCGTAACCATAAGAAACTTTGAGTTCCTTATTGTATATTAAAAAGTGTGTTTGTTCATTCTAACTCACCAAGTTCTATCCGTAGTTATACAACATACCTTCGCATTTTTGTCCTGAATATTCCGGCGGACATAAACAGTAGTAGTGGAGATAGCCAATGTTCCAGTCTTTAGGAAATCCAGTGTACTTGCTGTAAGAGTCGATACAGGACCCTCCATGTAAACATGGGTTTGTTACACACGGGTTTGGAACTGTCCAGGAAGAACACAAAATTATTCATTCATAAAGCTCTTAGAGTTTGAACGAATGAATGAATGAATGAATGAATGAATAAATGAATGAATGAATGAATGAATGAATGAATGAGTGAGTGAGTGAGTGAGTGAGTGAGTGAGTGAGTGAGTGAGTGAGTGAGTGAATGAATGAATGAATGAATGACTGAATGAATGAATGACTGAGTGAGTGAGTGAGTGAGTGAGTGAGTGAATGACTGAATGAATGAATGACTGAGTGAGTGAGTGAGTGAGTGAGTGAGTGAATGAATGAATGAATGACTGAATGAATGAATGAATGAGTGAATGAATGAATGAATGAATGAATGAGTGAGTGAGTGAGTGAATGAATGAATGACTGAATGAATGACTGAGTGAGTGAGTGAGTGAGTGAGTGAGTGAGTGAGTGAGTGAGTGAGTGAGTGACTGACTGACTGACTGAATGAATGAAGGAAGGAAGGAAGGAATGAATGAATGAATGAATGAGTGAATCAATGAATGAATGAATGAATGAATGAATGAATGAATGAATGAATGAATGAATGAATGAATGAATGAATGAATGAATGAATGAATGAATGAATGAATGAATGAATGAATGACCGACTGACTGAATGACTGACTGACTGACTGACTGACTGACTCAGTGAATGAATGAATGAACGAATTAACGAACGTAAGGTTGGATGGATGGATGGATGGATGGATGGATGAATAAATCAATGAATGAACGAACCGGAACGAACAATCAATGAGTGTCTAAAATGTTAAGCTGTTTAAAAACTTATTGGGGAGACTAAAATAAAGTTCAAAACTCACCCTGAAATAGTACTATAAATTATACGAAGATAAATTTTAAAATTGACATCAGCCACAGGATTTTTTTAGGACATCAACATGGCCGCCATTTCATTGTTTTAAGACACCAAAATGGTGAACGCGACGTCATGTGAAAACATTGGATATAATGAACTAATAAAATATACATGAATTTGAATATGGTGACATGGGTTCATCAAAACATCATTTAACATTACTATCGCTGATTTTTAATTGTCTTTCTAAAACCTCTGTTATCAAAGAAACGAAAAAATAGACACAAACAAAACAAAACAACAAACAACATCAACAAGCGCTGAAAACTGACACGTTGCCGAGAAGTAGGGCGCTTATGTTTTACTGTGTAGTTCTTAAATATCCTTCCCATGACTTTCGGATGTCTATAAAATGTTTTTCGATGAGTCCTTGGTTGTCCCCTTGTCAACGTTATGTGCTGAGTTTCAACTGAAGAATTTAAACAACAAGAGGGAGTCAGAATTAAAGCATGATACTGTACATACTTTCACACTTGTCTCCTTTAAAAAGCAATGAGCAAATGCAATGATAAGTCCAGCGATATCCATCTTCTTTCCTTGAAACACATTTCCCACCGTTTAGACAAGGGTTAGACTCACACACGTGCACTGAAAGGAAGAACGAGGTTAACGTATGGCAAATGTTCTTCTCTGGGAGCATGGTCAAAGCCACTTGTGGATGGCTAAGCAACGAATATGTAGTCCAAAGAGCAACTATTTGCTGTGTCAGATTTCACTATACCTCGATGACTATCATATGATTACAGTATGCAGTTGGTGGGTGTAATTATCATATTGATATTTTTTGGCGAACCTGCAGAAGGACAGTGCGTAGAGCGTCCGATCTAGAGCCTAGAGGTTCGTGAGTTCCATTCTCACATGGAGCTCGGTGTTTTTTTTTTGTTTGTTTGTTTACTAGCTTTCTTGTGATAGATTTCTCTTTCATTTAAAGTACACAGTTGCAGTGGAAATTAAAATTTCAGGGTTTACTGTTTAAGCCGGCTATATTAATGCCCTGCGCGTCGAAAGAAAACCGTAATCTAAACTAACCTTTGCAGTGCGGAAGCATGTATCCATGTGGGCAAAGGCAGTTAAACCTCGGATCATCCTCCACGCATTTCCCGCCATTTTTGCAAGGATTTGAGTAGCACACTCTCTTTTCTACGTAAAAAAATATAATAATAAATAAATGAATTTCAGTTTTCGAGAGCTACTGGCTTATGCCTTCGTACCATACCTCTGTCTACATGATATGATAGTATTTACTAAAATTTTCACTTTGTTAAAGGAGCTATTCATTTTGCTTTCTTGTCAGAAAGCTAAAGCGTGTCGTCGCATCTTTTGAGTGGCAAAAATACTGATCCAGTTTTGGTTTTCAAGATTACATTAGGCATTCCGTCAGGTATTGATACTGTTTATGGCCTTCGTCTGTTGCTAAGGATGGCAAGGATGCAAGTGGGTTAAAATATTTAGGATATTTTTTCAAGTTTCATTTCATGTCTCCATAAATCACCAAAAGTTTTTAATTGATGTTTTATTTTCTCCATACACTACATGAGCATTTTCATTTGTATGGATAAAGGCAGTGAGTGATGAAAGAATTGATTTAAAAAGCTCGATATCCTGGCGTAGGCCCTTTCAGGACGACCTCGTTATAGTAACTTACGTTCACAAAGTTTCCCCTTATATTGCTCGTGACAGATGCATTCGTGAAATCCCATTCGCTGTTGGCAGGAGCCCCCGTTTTGACATGGGTTTGGATCACAGTAGTCAAGATCTATTGCGTAAAACGTATTAAATAAGTATTTAGACACGTACTTGCAATCTGAGGGTGGACAACATGACATAAAAGGTAAGAGACAAACAATAATTTTATGCGAATTTCTATGGTGCCGTGGATTTCGGATTCCAGCACTGTATTGCAGATTCTTTGACAGTGGAACTTGGATTTCGGATTCCAAGATTCGGATTCCACGAGCAAAAATTTATCGGATTCCGGAAATCTGGATTCTTTTATATGAAGTGAAATGACACTAAGTTGACAGAGTAAGGATGCAAGGATAGAGAAAAAATATCTGAGTGATCTAACTTTCACAAGCTTTTCCAATGAATCCTCGTCGACAATAACACCTGTAACTGGTCGAAGTTTCCACACATTGGCCATCATTCTTGCATGGGTTTGGTCTGCAAAGGTTCTTGTCTAGAACAAAAAAGCGAGCAAGATTTACGTATTGATAACTGTAAATTTACTATAAAATTTAGCTATTTGAATCGCAGAATCGTTGTACATTTCAACCGGGCTTAGAAATGTACGCCTCAGTTAACAGGAATCCCTTTTTAACTCCCTTAATCTCTCTGTGTACTCCTTTCCACTGCTTCAAATGAGACTCGAAGTTCTCCTCTGTCCTCTGCACAGATTCCATCAGATAGATGTCCTTAACCAGATAAGGATTCCATACGGGGAAAGCATACTCTAAAAACGGTCTTACTTGAACCTTAAAAGCTGTGGCTATACCGACCGGATTCCGAGACCCAAAGGTTCTCCTTATCAGACCTAGCACCTTGTTGGTTTAGGCACAAATGGTACTGATATGGTAAGACCAGGATAAGGATGACTCGAGCCAAACCCCCAGATGTTTGTGATGGCCAACTAATGGTAGCAATGTGTTATCCAGAAAATACTGATGGTGCATGAGATCTTTCTTCCTGGATACATGAAACGCTTTACATTTCTCAGCCTTAAGAGTTAAAAACCATGTGTTACTCCAATCTGAGGCCGATCTTAAATCCTCTTTAGACTGTTCGCAGCTCCTTATCGATGTTATATGTCTATAAAGGACAGTTTCACCGCAAATATTTCTGAATTACAGGTAAAGGGAAGCGGGTAGCTCATTAATGTAAATGTGTACATTATTTCGGTTTCTGTTACCTTCGCAATTGTAGCCCAGATATCCATCTTTACATTGACATTGATAATTATTTTCCTTCTCTTCGCATACGCCTCCATTTTGACATGGACTTGATGAGCAGTATAATTTGGCTGCAAACGGATGAGGAAGGATAAACGCGGCAAACAAAGTTGAAGATTCATGTGGTCCTTTCCAAATTAGTAACATCAGTTTAGGAAGGGGAGGAGTCGCTTTGCTGACTGCACTTGCATTTGACTGCAATTTTAATTACATAAGAAACTGTCCTACGTTAACTTAACGTATAAAACGTTCTTGAACTATGTTTCAGTATACTGAAAATAAGGAGGAAGTAATTTCATGTTCAGTGTAGGTCTTGTTGGCTTTGCGCTTGACCATTGAACTTCGTCACCTGACGCTATGCAAAATTTAAGATTAAAGTCTTTGATTGGTTCGAAGCCACACACATGTAAGAAAATTTCCAGAATGTATATTTTCAAGTACTTACCATCGCAAAACCGTCCATGATAGTCCTTCGAACATAGACAATGGTAACCAAATTGACTGGCCAATGGGAGACCACCGTTCAAGCATGGATTTACTGTAAAGATACAATGCAATTTAATTGCAAGTGTAGTCGAAATTGGCAAATTAAAGGATGTAAACTGCAGCTGTTGCTATGGGGGTATTCATACAGTATTTATTTACACCTTGGTTTGTTCCTTTCTCGTTTCGTTGTACTTGTTAGAAGACTAGAAGATAGTCTTCGCTTCAGTTCTTTGATTTTAAGTGCGTAGTAAGCGCTAAGAAAATTAAACTAAAAGCACCAAGTGACGGTGAAATATTGCATGCTCATAAGTCTATACTCTAAGCTTATTTTTGATGTCACCATTTTTTTGTACTCACCTGGATCATAAACCTGAACATCCGTAACAGTGTAATCCGGCTTTGGCTTGTAAGGAAAATAATATGGTTGGGGAATATGCTGATATTTTGGGACTTCAACAGGTACAGGCACTCTTCTATAATGATGAATATGCAGTGGACTAGGTATAAACCTTACAGGATCTATGACAGGGTCAAGAAGGCGCACCGGATGAAAAGGGTATGGGTGAGGAATCCTTAAGGCATCGACAGTATTTGGTATTATGATAACCCTTCTATATGCTGGCCCCGCGTTGTCTTTGTTCGTAATAAATTCTTCCTTAATTGGCTTGTCGTGAAAAATGTCGAAGAGTGATTCTTCAGGATTATCAACATCCGCTGACTGTGTCTGTCGCTTCGTCGGAAGATTATTTACAACAACCGCGCTCTCCTCATGAGTCCAGGATGAGGTGTTGCTCTTAAGCGATTGTGAAGTGTTAAAAGCGGGTTGACCAATTAACTCCATTTGTGAAGTTGATTGTTCATTGATCTTTCTTGGCTTGAATCGCAGTCCAATCACCGTTACAGCTACATAGCATATTACCACCAAAGTCAAAACATCCTTCGAATGTAGACGCAACATTCTAGGAAATATTATAATAATCCACGCATTTTTTAAAGATTTGAAATCGGATTGGTCACCGATGTGAATAAAATATTCACTTAGTAAAAGAAAAAGATTTATGGTGTCAATAATTTATTGCATGACTTTTCCGGGTTGCTAACTTGGCTTAGTTTTTCTTCCCTGACAAGACAGGGATCGCATTGAGAAAATATTGGCGCGTGATAAATAGAGTGTTAATCTATTATGTCAATTACAAAATTGATTGTACCAGCACCTTTGATTATAAAAACTCTGTGGACACTTCCAGAGACTTATCCTCTTCTTTTATCTCGAAACTGAGCCCATAAATCTACGCTCCTAACTATATTTCCACCTGCTTGTACTGAAGACACCAGTTAGATAAGAAACTGCAATTTTAGAGTAATTTTAAAAACCTGATATTTTAGTTGCCTGAAGAGTGGCCTTATATCACCGTGCCTAATTATAACAAACATAAAGAATTTACACTAGATGGTCAGTATTGCCTTTGAAACTAATGTTGTCCGCCGCCGTGTCGTTATAGGGAACTCAAGCAACGACGACGGTGACGGCATCGAGGACGGCAAAAAATCAATAGGTTTAGATTGGCAAAACAACAACTTTACACGTGCATCACGCTTTTTTGTACATTCTCTTGCCGTCATTACACGACTACGACGTGAAACTGCCTAATTTCACGTTTTGTGGAGGACGCGAACACAAGACAACGATTTTCTTTTTGTTTTTCCTGAACTTCGATGAGTCCTTTAAAATGAAACTCCAGAAAAATACGCCAACATTCTTCGAATCGACGTAAAAGGAATAAATGCGATGAAGTTTGAAGCAGCGCTAATTCACTTTTTAAGTGACGTTTTTGTAATCGTTGCCGTCGTTGTTGCTTAAGCTCTCTATTGGCAAGGCAACGCAGTACTTCACCTTGTGATGCGTTTTGAATGCGCGCACCTGTCATGTGTAATATGGCCTGGCTCTGTGCACAAAATTTAAAGGGACTAGGTCAGGCTATTTGCTATCTTTATAAAAAGCTGAAACGTGTCTTCGCATCTACTGACTTCCATAAATAATGGTCAGGTTTTGTTGCTTCTCCTGAGCTATCG
Organism: Porites cylindrica; assembly: GCA_964035525.1. NCBI lineage: Eukaryota > Metazoa > Cnidaria > Anthozoa > Scleractinia > Poritidae > Porites > Porites cylindrica. Next base: position 34,966,813 of record OZ037781.1, read on the forward strand.
CACAAGAAACCATTGATTACAAACTGTGAAATCCTGCTTCTCGAAGTCATTTCTTAGGATGAATTAATCAAATTACTTCCTACAAATGTTGCTACGGGTTACCATGGAATAAGTGCTAATTACTAAAGCTCAGCTTCCCGGTTGTTCTTCAATTCTTAATTGTAGTGTTCATTCTGGTGACTACCCTTCTTACCTCAACCTAGCACAAGTTTACTTACAGACCAGCCTCTGATCCGAACAAGTTTCGTTCAATTTCTGTTTTTCCAATTATTTGTAAGCTACTTGAAAAAAAAGTATATACCCATTTAACGCTGGATCTTCGCTCGTTTAATCTTGTTTTTCTTTTTCTTTTTCTACGCACTCTGCAATTTTACCACACTAATCTACTTAGTCGAGAAAAATCACCTGTTTAGTTTACTTTTTTGTCAAGATATGTTCTCTAAATTTTATATATTGCAATTTTAGTACATATTGGTACTTTTTAATCCAATTTTAGCTTTTATATTGTCTAAAACATATCAATTTTAATCATTTTAATTCTTAATCATGTGAAGAATTTTTATTAGTTCTTTTAATTTTACACACTACCACATCAGCGTAGCTGTAATTTTATCGTGTTTAAATAAATGCTTTTAATTATTTATTTTACTCACTTAGTAAATGCGACTGATAACTGGCCTGAGACAAGGCCTTCAGGCTTATACACTAGCGCAATTTTTTTTTTAATCTACGTAAGGCCTTTGGTGTTGTAAATCATGACCTGTTAATCTTCAGACTACAAATGTATGGTTGCTCTTCTTCCGCACCACTTTTGTTCAAAAGCTATCTAGCAGACCGTTGGTAGGGTGTGAACCTTGCAGGCACTTTATCTGATACCGACGTTTTGTGTTCTGGTGGTGTTCCTCAGGGCTTATTTTGATCCCTGTCCTCTTCCTCTTATTAATAATCAACGACCTGCTCTCAACCTGAAAAAATACAAATGCCCTATTTGCTGATAATGCTACTTGGCATGCTATTCTAGGACCCCAATTCTGACTGATTTTCAGTGTAAATCATTGTATGACTGGGTGGTGCATCTGATTGGTTCAACTAATCAGGAGCACCACCCGCCCAGTACTGGGTAGTGATGCGTCATCAAGGTGGAATTTCTGTGCTCGATCCTCAGACGTCATTTCGGGGAAAACCAGTGGTGGAGTCAAGAAATGTCGGCTGTTTTTACATGCTAGAATTTCTTTATTTTCCCTTTATTTTGGTTTAAATGGTAAACGCTCGAGCTTACTAATCATCTTCTGACATAATCGTATTTATTTTTGAAATCTGAGTGCATATCAACAACAAGGGCAACAACATTTTGAGCATCAATATATATATATATATATATATATATATATATATATTTTTTTTTTTTTTTTTCCTTTAGAAGGCTGGAAAAGAGACAGTATCATTGAAAATGATCCTGAAATACAAGAAATTGCAGACAGAGGTGAGTTTCACACTCTATATATTTCAAAGAGATGGATGAACAGATAATCATCCTAAAGAGATTTTAAATTCTAATAACACTTTTAGACAACACCCAGACTCTTCAAAATAGATGTGATTTAATTAGGTTTAACAATTCTTACCTAATAAATAGGCCGTGCAGGGTACCAAATTTTGTTCTCTTTGTAAAAATTATTATTATGGCTAGTTTTTCTTATCTTTTATTTCAGTTTTTCTTCTAGTCCACTTCACCTCCCGCCTCGATTAGCTTTCTTTTTCCATTTCAGTGTACTTTAATTTATTACTTGAATTTTTTTCAAGTGAAATAAAATAGTAGTAGTAGTAGTAGTAGTAGTAGTAGTAGTAGTAGTAGTAGTAGTAGTAGTAGTAGTAGTAGTAGTAGTAGTAGTAGTAGTAGTAGTAGTAGTAGTAGTAGTAGTAGTAGTAGTAGTAGTAGTAGTAGTAGTGAGAACATCTTCAGCAATAAGCGGTTTTAGTTACATAGTTACCTGGTGAATACATGGAAGGAGAGTAGGGATAGTATAAGAATTATCTGCTCTTTCCCTCCTCAAAAGAGTTTCAACTTATACCAGGTTAATTATCTCGTCAACAGATTACGACTCTACAATGGGACGCATTATCGCCGTAAACCTTGCTCACTGGCGGAAGCGTCAGCAAAAAAGAACGCAACAACGTGCCCAGAATGACAACCTAGAGTACCCAGGAAACGTGGAGGAGAACATAGAAATGGCCAATGAAGGTTACACCAGTTAGATTATTAATAGTAATGATAATGATGACATTTATGATGATGATGATGATGATGATGATGATAGCGATAAATTAAATAATTTACCTACTACAGAGTCAGTGAATCCCTAGATGTCATCAAGACACTTGAGAGGAATACTGTCTGCTCCCCCACTTATTCATAGAGGAAACCCCCATTAGTATACCACCGTATCATTATACCACCGTAATACTGCTTTAGGGTAGTTTTTACAATTTCAATAACTATAGGAATGCTCTTGTTAACCATTATGAAGAGTATTTGACAGTTCATGACTTAAGTCAAAGATTTTGTGATAAGTGACACAAATGAACTATGACCAAAAGTACGCTGACCAAACAATCTTGTATCAGATACTTCATGTATTAAGCTGATCTGTAAAAAATGGTTGGATATGTTTAGCGAAGCATGCATGCAACACAAAAACTAATTTCGACACCATCACACTTTCTAGTAAAACACTGAAGTCTCGCCACTGTTTTTTTTTCCTCAGAAAATGGCTTCTTATTTTATCAAGGGGACATGATACTCGATTGTGAGCTCTATGAAACACTTAACCCTGGAAAACGATGCAAGCAAGGAGATGGAGCGATGACAAGAACAAAGAGAAACGCTGTTAAAGAGCGAAAGCTACTGTGGACTTCAAGGGTCATTCCATACTATGTCCCCCCTCATATGTGTGAGTGAAGTATAAATTTGTTTAGTTTGTCAATTAATTGCTTTCAAACTGTTAGAGTTACTTGTAAATAAGAAAATCACATCTTCATATCAACAGACACTGCGAAATTATCTCAAGTGCGTTATAACTTCAAATTACAAACTTGACAGAGATTTTCAATAACTCCTCAATTTCAAACCGTTTTTAATTTAAGTGCAAACGAACTCAACAACTCCCGAAATTGTCGGGCCAACAATTTTGGGAGTTGTTGCGTCCGTTTGCACGTACCTTAAAAGCCTGATTCTTACTAGTGACGCAAGCACAAGAACAATGTTCTCACTTGCGATAATCATGTGCAGCAGGTGACGGAATGCGCAAGCTGCAAAATATAATGAGTTGGTGTAAAGATATCATGAACAAGATAATTTATATGTGACGAGATAAACGGATAGGGGAACACAACTTTTTGATACTGAGTGTAACAAGATGGCGGGCACCAAAGACTAAAAACATGGACCCAGTCCCTTCGCATAAAGCTAGGCAAACTATGACGGTTCGCGCCAATAATATTAGGTTAGGGTATTCGGAGAATAGATTAGCAAGCACAATGAATGTCTTTTTGTGTTTTAGCTCATATTAATAGCAACCTCATGGAAACCATAAATAACATCGAGAAGGTTTCATGTCTACGATTTGTACGTTTACCGCACGCTGGACAAAGGAATTACATCGAATTTGACAACACTGATGGGTATGTCATTTCTTTCGCAAGTCATTTGTGTGCAATAAAATTCCTGTGCACAAATGGTGGTAATATGGGTAATGTATGGGTAGTAGCATGGTTAGTAGTGATATTTGGCATAAATACCACGAGTGATATTTCAAACTTGTTATACGCAATTTCACGAACCGTTAGGTGAGTGAAATTTGAGACAATTTTGAAATATCACGAGTGGTATTTATGCAAAATATCATGTACGAATCATGCTATTATTTGTTTGTACTACTTCTGGCAAACGTTTTGTAATTTTCACATGTAGATATTTCAAATTAAGCTGACATACCACTGCTCTAAGCCAATCAAATTGCAGAAATTTCTCATGTAGTATAAGAATATAATGGCCTGCTTTATCGTTTGTCTCATGATCGTCTATTTGACATTGATCGCGACGCTTTGTCGGGTTTGTCCTTCATCAAGCGATGGAGTCGAATCTGCTTGACATGATTTGAAATTACAAGCTATGCTTTATTAATGTCAGCCACCGCAGAGCCAATCAACACTTCTGCTAGACTATTAGACCAGCGGTCCGGTACTGGTTCAAAACGCGGCCGCTATAGATTGAGAGAAATTTAAAAGTAGGCTAAAGAAAAAGACAAAACGCCTTAAAATTTTGATCACCCGGTACTAAATTCTAGTACCAGGTGATCAAAATTTTCCTCCACTTCTCGTTTGAGAAGGTTTCTCCGGAGCTCCGCTTACCGTATTTATTCGATTAACCGCCCTGGGCGCTTATCAAATTTTTGGACCTTGAGAGTGAGCGCTTATTCGAGGTGGGCCCTTTTACGAGGCTGGGCGCTTATTAAATTTTGACCATTTTCAGCAAATGAAGTACGTTTATTTTGCAACAAAACAATAAATTCTAATAACAAAACGCGAAGGAGTAACAAAGTAAGGTTTCTGCAAAATACTCTGAAGAAAACTCCGTCCTCGGGGAAGTCTCTTATTAGAATATATTCACTCAAGTGGGTGGGGTGGAGGTGAGCGCTTATCTCAGTTTGATTGGGTAGAGGAGGGGTGGGCGCTTATTCAAGGCTGGGCGCTTATTAACTTTTTCTGCCTTTAGGATGGGCGCTTATTCGAGGTGGGCGCTAATTCGAGGTTGGGCACCTATTCGAATAAATACGGTATTCAGAGAAATATGGTTTGCGTATTTTTTTTTCATGTTATTCCTAATTTAAGATTTCGTCAATTTGAATATGTCGTTTGCCTTAGGTCAGTGTGGCTGAATGTCTCTGTTATCAAAGTGATTAATTTTGCGATAAACAAGCAAAGTAACCATGCATTTGTACACTTTACCACAAAAATCTTATCTGGTAATGTGGATAACAGAACAAACAAACTTTTATTTCTTTATATGAAGATGCTCCTCTAGAGTTGGCATACGATACGCCAAAGCTGCTCGTCAGATAGTTTCTATCGGCCAAGGATGTAACCATGTGGGAACCATTACACACGAACTCATGCATGCTTTAGGTAAGAAACTCACTCTTTGAGTGACATCACGGAATGAAAGTTCAGCGTTTGGAAGTATGAATACCTAAAGTGCGACAACCGAAGTGTACGGTGATATTGGCCATGTTCAAAACGAGCGGGAACTGGTACGACTTATGACCGCAAAGGCGATGAGGATCGTTCGGAGGAACAGCAAATTAAGACATGTCGCACAACAGTGAGACACCTGTTAAATACCTACTCAGGTTTATTCTGAAGAAGACATACCTGGTGCATCAGGGTAGTGAAGATTAGTCTCATTTCTGAAACACAACACTTACCAGGCTTTTTCTCCGAACGACCCCAGGGACCCCAGGTTTTCACTCGGTTAGAACATGACGAGTTTCAGCAGTATTTATCTACTGCACGTTTGCTGTAATGCTGTGCAATTGGATTTAAGCATGCGTCCACATATGCCAATACCCTGCCGTTTGATCTTTTTTATGGATGTAATACAAAGTTCTGCTTCAAATTCAAAAACTTATGAAATAAGCAGCCGCTGTTTCGTTTATAATATATGGGTGTTGTGTAAAAAATATTAATATCTTATTAAAGATGATAAGTTCTTTTATTTAATTTCGGAAGATTCTAACAGGGCGAGTCGAGATTACTCTTTAAAAATCTCCACTTTTGCAAAGATCTGACAATGCGTTGCTGCCTTCAGGATTTTTTCATGAGCAATCTCGAGACGATAGAGACCGTTTTGTGGAGGTCAAGTGGGAGAATATTCTCGACGGTAAGTACTGTTTTACGTCCTATATTCAGCGTGCACTGGACAGTGAGCAGGGGCACCCAACGAGAATATAGTTCAAAACCACATAAACATAGCATTGTTGAACTTACTTTAGTATTTAAACGGTAGATAAAGGATTATTTTATCCCCTAAAAAATTTTCATCTGTTCGGATTTCGTAGCTGAAAGTATAGTGATCCGAAAATTATAGGGATCAAAATTTACCTTTTCAAAAATTTCAGCAGAAAAAAGGCTCCCGAAAATTCTAGGTGAACTTTTTAGGGTAAAATCCGTTAAAAATGGGCAATTATACGATTTTTTTGAAGTTCGAAAATCCTAGGAGAGGCAGGCAAGCAAAAAATTTTTCAGAAAATGATCCGAAAATTCTAGACCTCAAATCGTTTCCCGAACAGATAATTTTCCGAAAATTGTCTTTGGGTGCCCCTGAGTGAGTAAAAAGGTAAAACATATTTTACATGGGCCAAAACAGGTCCAACGACTGTCTTATGACAAAAAAAAAATGGCAGAAGACTCCTACAGTAGTACTTCTGACTATTTTAAACTATTGGCCTACTTAGGCGAATGATTGAGCCTCGCAAGGGTGGTCTAACGTTTGAGTCTGTGGATGAAAATCCTGTGGTTTGATCATTCAAATGAAACCTCTCTGGTACTGAGTACTTTTACATAATGCTATGGGTTTTGCAGCATTTAACAAAATAAAAAATTGGGAATTTTTTGGGCTCCTGCTTATGGCTACTGACCCCCAAGTAGATACTGTTAATATCAATGACAATGTACTAAATCTTTCTCAACTCACCCTCTATTTAACAATTATTCCTCAATAGCCCATTCGGCCTTCGGCCTCATGGGCTATTGACTCAGAGGCTATGAGGGCGAGAGGAATAATTGTTTTGGTAAAATCCAACTAATTGGTCAAAAATATCGAGAAGAAAAAGATTTTAGCTAGTTAAAGCTAGACTTAAATCCTCAATAGTATACTATGTTGAAACTTAACCGTTTTGGTGCGTTCCCTTTGCGTTCCGTGTGCGTTCCCTTAATTAATAGGCATATGGGTCGTTGGTGGATTCCCTTTGGATTCCCGCGCAGATAGTGGATTCCCTTTATTAATATGTATAAGTGTCTTCCCGCATACTAATTTGGATTTCCTGCATACTAATTAGGTGCCTTCCTCGCGAAAAAAGAGGACACCTTTAGGGCACCTACTTAATGAAACTCAGTTCCCTTTTTCATCGTCAACTAACTTCTTAGAGAGAAAAGAGGGGATTTTCCCCTTTTTATGGACAAAACTGAGTTTGCTATGGCGCAAGAACCTTACAGGCGTGATTGTACCGATTACTTGCAAAGAATGAGTAACAATGCGACAAAATGGCCATTTTTCAAGCAGTAATTGATTTCCATCCGAGCAATCGACAGCCAAAGTAGTAGCTTACAACTGTATGCATGTCTCCATGAAAAAAACGAAGTCTCTCTTTCGCTTGGCCGTGAGAGATCTGGATACGAGGTAAGACGCGTCGTACGGCTTGTCGTGAGCCTACAGCGGAAGCTGCAATGTTGATGATCTTTAGAGACGGACACATATACTCGTTAGCATTCCAAAAGATTTTACAAATAAGCAAGGTCATTCGCAGTGCGCTAGTCCACTCAGAAAAACCGTCGCAAGTCTACATTTGAGACAAATCTCAAAGAAAGACGAAGGAAGACGAAAACAGTCCATAACGTGAGGCTCCAGTCCATTTATAAAAACATCACCTGCTTGAAAGACTAAAAAGCCTCGCTGACTGTACGTCACCTTATTAACTACTACTGAAACAGGTGCTAAACGTTTTAAAACTGAAGCATTGCGTCAAAATGCTTAAAATTTTAAATAAAAAAAATAGAATTAAACAAAATCCATCTGTATTTTATTATATTTCAAAAATTTCGCTGGACCGTTAAATTGAGAGGAAAAACTCGCCCTTTCAACGTTTTAGAATGACTTAAAGTTCTATTTTCTATACTGAGCATTTTGAATTAAACAAACGGTTCTTCTCAGCAGGCAACTGCTCACATGTCAAGTATGGAAAGAGAGGTAATTGGAACTTTATGGAAAGGACTATATATTGCGGTATTGAATTGTTTTGTCTTCAATACTAGTGTTGCAAAACCTTCCCCTTGCATTGTTTTCTGGGTTGGCCTTGTTTTAAACAAATTTGATGCGGTGTTTCAACCCTTAAAAATCTATACCAACAATAACACTGAATTTCTGTTTGCACTCTACATATAACATTAAGTCTAAGGCTTTAGTTAATGAACCGGCTTTATTACGCGCTACAGCAGATGGCCGATGTGGAAAGTAGCTAATAAACGGATGGGTAATTACTGTAGCTATCAGTTTTAACCACGACAAATACATGCATGTTGTGAAAAGTAAAACTATGGCTGAACAGAAGTGCACTCTATTTCTGGATTCTTGTATTACTCTGGTTTCCCACAGGAGAAGTTTCTTCCTTGGTTTCTGTGTTTTAAACTTTGTATTTTCCCTCGTGGCGACTCTAGAAAATCTTTTAGTCATCCGTGCCTTAATGAAGGCTTCAACGATACCAGCCACCGTCAAGAAGCTGTTCCTAAGTATGGCTTTCTCTGATCTTGCAGTTGCATTGTGTTCGCAGCTAATGACTGCTATTATCAGTGCCGTGATGTTGAAGATGGCATCAAGTGAAGACGACTTAGCCTTCTTTTGTCCAACAGTTTTGGTTGTGTATTCATATTTTATGTATCTTCTCGCCTTTGCATCTTTCCTGAATGTTACTGTCATTGCATTTGATAGACTTCTCGCTGTTTCGCTCCATTTGCGATATCAGGAGCTTGTCACGCCCATACGTGTTACAATAGTGTTGGTATCTTTATGGTTAACAAGTTGCGTCGCTGCCTCCCTATGTACTTTCCTTCCGAAAGGCATCGAAATGGCACTTGCCGTTATTATCGTTATAGGATGTGTTCTGACAACCTTGGCGTATGTTCGTATTTACAAAGTTGCCAAATATCATCAGAATCAGATATACAGCCAAAATCAGCTTCAAAATGCCCAAACAAGAGAGGCACACCGACAAAGGAAGTCCGCCTATAATAGCTTATTTGTTTCTGTAGTTTTTTTAGCTTTTTATTTTCCTTTTATGCCTTGTAAAATACTGTATATGACAAACACCTCTGAAATTTCATTTCTCATAGCTCTATTTGCCTCGATATTCTTGATTTACTTGAATTCATCATTAAACCCTATTGTTTATTGCTGGCGGTACCGAGAGATTCGCCAAATTGTAAAAAAGACAGTAAAGAAAATAATTCGCATGAATGAGAATATGATACGGGAATCAACCTTAATCTCAGGACAGTTTTAACTAAAAAATATATAATGCGAAGTTTTACGAAACGAAATTAAGTCAGAAAATATAACCGACGGCTTTCTTCGCCCAAAAACCAAGGAAAAGGTAAAAAGGGAAACGTTTGGCCTCTTCGACATCGGAATTGATCTCTCTGGAAGGAGAAACAAAAACACACTTTTGATCTTAATTCCTTCTACAACTTCTTCGAAATAGAATTTAGCTCGAAAACCAATGGACTGGAGGCGCAAAAAGACCAAGAGAACGACATATAAAACTGAATTTCAATTAAGCATTTTAAGCATTGGGTTGCAAGGCGATTTTTCATAATGACTGCCCAACTAAGATTGGTCTCTTCGCTATTCGATCTGCTCTCTCTGAATTGTGAAACAACAAGAAACCTTTAGGGCACTTACTTAAAAAACTGTATATGTACCGATTACTACCAAAGAAGAAGTAAAAATGTGACAAAATGGCGAATTTTCAAGATGAAAACGATTTCCATCTGAGCAATTGCCAGACAAAAAAGTTGCTTACAACTGTACGTATGTCTCGATTTAAAATACGAAGTCTCTCTTTCGCTTGACCGTGGAAAATCTTGGTACGAGATAAGACGCGTCCTACGGCGTAAGCCTAAAGCGAAAGTTGCCACGTTGAGGCTCTTTAGACTGAAGAACACAAATACTCGTTGGCATTTGAGAATAATTTCAGATTACATTGTCGTGAGTCCCCCATTGAGGCTTATCTCAAAGAAAGAAGAAGGAGGACGAGAAGAGCCCGAAATATTAGGTTTCGGTCCTTTTTCAGAAACCTTTTCAACTTTAAAGACTCAAACGCCTCGTCGACGACACCTTGAAACAAGAAGATGCTAACTGAAAACGTACGTCAGATTCCTTATAAGTTTAAATAAAAGTATAGAATTAAATAAAATCCATCATTATTTTATGTGTACATCATTTGCTGGTCGGATGAATTATTAAAGAGAAAATAACTCGCCCTATCAAGTTTACACCGAGCGTTGCCATTTAAAGAAGAAGTTCTACTTAGCAGGGAACAGCCCACATGTCAATTAAGGACAGAGAGGTAATTGGAACTTGATGAAAACGGACTATATATTGCGGTGTTTAATTGTTTTGTGTTCAATACAGATGTCGCAAAACCGGCCGCGTTCCCGTTGTTTTCTGAATTGACCTTGTTTTCTACAATTTAACTTAGTATTTCAACCCTTAAAGTTTATATCAACGACCAGACTGAATTTCTGTTTTCACTCTACCTATAAACATTGAGTCTAAGGCTTTAGTTAAAGAACCGTTTCACAGCAGATGGCTTATTTGAAAGGTAGCTAATAAACGGAGGTGTAATCAATATAGATATTTCATCGAAAAGAAACACTTCATGTATATAATCTAGCAAGTTAATGCTCTTAACCCATAACCCCTTAGATAAAGCAAGTAACTAGACCAGAATTATTATGGGGAAAAAAGGGGTAAGGGATGAAGTACTCCAAATATGGACAGCAGGTTACTTTTCTCTACATATTGGTGTAACAGTCCGAAATCTACAAGGGGAGAGGTGATAATCCTCTATAGGGAGTGATAATCCCCCAGGATAGTGAGAGGTGATAATCCTCTCTTGGGGGTGATAATCCCCCAGGATAGTGAGAAGCTAGGTGATAATCCTCTCTAGGGGTTGATAATCCCCCAAGGTTGTGAGTGGAGCTGATAATCCCCCTTGGGTACTGGAGAGGTGGAAAGACCTCTCTAGATGTCTAATTCCCCGGTTTAAGGAGTAACAAGAGTCTATGGGGCAAAGTGTGACCTGTATGGGAGCACTTCATCCCGAACCCATGTTTATTAATTACCAACGACTCTCAATACAGATATCATCACTAATTTAAGCTAGGATTGCGTGCCTGCTGCCCGTCAGGAAAAACCCTCAATTATTTTTGAGGGAAACCTGAACCCTCCCGAAAGCAGAGCCAGACACTTAACATGAACCTCGAGGGAGAGAGGTTAGACGAAAATATATTAACAGAAGTTGTAAGTAAATGACAATTAAACTTTTATCACTTAATAATCAAAATAAGGCCCAAAGTAACTAAGTGCACAAGCCTGTCAGGATGCCGGGTACGATGATTCCCCTCAGTAGAAACCCCACCTCTTTTTTGCCATATCTTCTTGACAATTGCCAATTGATTCAAAGTGTAAACAACAAAGATCAGTAGTTCGTATGACTGCAAAAAGTATAAGCAGCTTCTTAAATTTTTCAACAAGAGAAAAGACCTCATATGTAAAACCTTAAGAAAACCAGCAGAGAGAATCAAACAGTAATAAGGGAGGGTGGGATGGGATTTTGTTCCACGAAGAGAAGAATATGAAGTGCTATTTTGCTGAGCTAGGCGCGAAAATATAGGCGTCAACTGTACATGTGATAGCTGGCATCTAATTGGCTGAGCGAAACAATTAGAGTGACAGGGGTCACATGCAGGAAGTGACCCCTGAAAGGAAGTGAGCTGATTCCACTACTGGTAAGGGCGGGTTTATGGTTATCACATTAACTCCAATTTATCCTGTTGTATAAATTAGCTTTAAACCATGGCTGAACAGTACTGCACTCGAATCCTGGATTTTTTGCTACCAATTCTCTCATTGTTCGCCTCAGAAGAAGTTTCTTCTATGCTTTCTGTGTTTTAAACTTTGTATTTTCTCTCGTGGCGACTCTAGCAAATCTTTTAATTATCCGCGCGTTAATGAAGGCCTCTACGCTACCAGCCAACGTCAAGAAGATGTTGAATTGCGAAAAAGAGGAGAACTGGTGTGAGGCAAGAGAGATGATACTTTTTTTCGCCTCTCCCTCTCCCCTTTTTTCATTATTTCGCCCTAGGTTCCTCCTTAGGTTCAGGCTAGACTCCTTCTTAGGTTCCTCCTCCACCACCACCACCGAGTCTTTGTACAAGAGGGTAGTGGTTTTATTGAAGATGTATTAGCCCCTGTTGTTTCTAGCTTAGGATTTCTAATTCTATAAAAGAGGTGACGCAACGGAAAGTTGATCATTCGAAGCTAAGTCTGTCACGGGTACTCGTCAAAATGAAGAGAAAGATAGAGTGAACATGAAGAAAGCGAAAGTTCTGGTGATGAAAGCGAGGATGAAGAACCGAGAGTAAAAGAAGAACCAAGAATAAAGATGTTTTGAGTCATCTTTCCCGCGCAGTGCCGGAAAAGCGAGCTTCTGATTTGCTGCATAGTAAGGCCACATCCAAAGATATTCTTTTTCGGACTCCCAGCGGACAATTACTTCGAAATAAACGCACTATTCCCGTTAAAAACATCGCTGAGCTAGTTGAGTATGTGTTACTCCCTCATAACAATGAGGTTACCAATCCTCGTGCGCTGAATACGTTTCTAGATGGACTTGCAGAGTTAGGAATCGATAAAGATTTAATCGAGAACAAAAAGTTGTTAAGTGATTTAATAGAAAAGGAAAAATGCTACCGAAATGTAGAAAATACGTCCGATAACGAGACTAATAATGAGGAGAGTTCATCGGATATTGAAAATCAGGAGGAGGAGGAGGAGGAGGAAGTGGCTTCTGAGAATGGCGTTCAAGCTGAAGGCACCCAAGAGAGCTACAAAGACACTGAAAACGACAGTTAGGAAACAGAAAGTAGTAGCCCTGAAAAGTCCACCGCCTTTCACTCTAAAAGTCCCTGTGAACATTGTGAGAACTGTAATGTGTACCGGACATTGATCGTGAAATGTCCTAAATGCTTTTGGCACGATTACTACCAGATTTGTCCTATATGCGGTCACCAGATTGCCGAGGGGAGAAATTACATGAAAGAGGGCTTTCGTCGGTGTCACGATTGTGGAGCAGTTACACACAAAAGACGCGAAGACGTTGGAAACCAATTTCTATTCCCCTTCTAAAGAGGAGAACGAAGATGAGGATTAATTAATTTCCATTCCTTACAAATCGCTGTGTATTTGACTGTTTTTGTCATTGTTTTTAATAAAGTTTTTAAAACGGTATCTCTCTTGTGGTTTTATTGCTAGCAATTATTAGTCGCGTGTTTTAATCGATCCTTATTTAAAACTGTTTATATAATAATACGTCCAGGTGCTCCCTTGGGTTTTTCCTGTATAGCTAATATGTATTCAACTTTAAGCTTGCAAACTCGCATAATTAACTGACTAACGGCGTGAAACGCCGAGACTTTTTCCTCAAGATAGAAAAGAGAAAACGGTTCTGTATTGGTCGGACAAAATTGAAATAGAGAGTGTTCAGCTCCACATTGTGTATATGTGTGTTTGTTTTGTTTATATGTCCGAGTTTTAGAGCTATGCATATTAGTAAAGGGAAGGCATACAGAAGTCAGGGGAAGGCACCAACGGGGATAATTTTCAACATAGAAGGCTACTATCCTCTTTTGCCGCCAAAAAGCCCGCGCTTTTCGCTACTAGTGGTAGCTTAACCAATCAGAACGCAGCATTGATATTAGACCACTAGTTGGATTTTACTACTAAGGTAAACTCTTTTAAAGGATCGTAACCCCCTTCCTCAGATTTTACTACTCATTACTGGGTTCTTACTCTAGTATTTGAGAGTGGGAGATAAGGTTTGATCGCCAGACATTTATAAGGTCAACCGTTAAACTCTCTGAGAGAAAGGTCCACCTTAAAAACAAGAATGAGTTTTGTCCTTCAATTGTAATGAAGTTGCTACAGGAATAGGAGGAAAAATTGAGGTAAAGAAACTTGTATGGGTAGATGATTTCATTGTCATCGCCCTATTTCATTTTTGAGTTGGCTGCTTGAAGTTTGACAGAACATTTTAACTACTTCAGGGTGTCTGTAAATTGCAAAACTTAGTCCCTTTTCCAAGATCCCTCTTCTCTCTTCCACGTTAATTTCTTCCACCTCTAGGCAACCGTAATCTTTAAAACAAATATTACCTCTTTGGCGTTAGTTCTACTTTACCCAGGTGATGTGTTGAGGTTTCTTCAATTTCAAAATGTTTTGATACCTCGGAAAATTCAAGACTAAAATTATTAATTTTTTATGCAATTATTTGCATGTCTTCAAATGATTTATCGGCTATCCCTTTACTTATCTTTAATGCATATTTCAACAGGTTTTGCCGACCAATTTGACAAGTACTCCTATAAAACAATTGACATGAACGTTGGCAAAAATTATGATTTTCTGTCCATCATGCACTACGACCGAAGAGCCTTCACAAAGAATGGAAAGGAAACCATCGTACGCATAGACAACCAAGCCCAGGAATTTGGAATGCCTGATCTTAAGTCATTGAGCCCAATGGATATCTTGGAACTTAATGCCTTGTATGATTGCAAAAGTATGTGCCTTTTATTTTTACCTATTTTCGGTGACTGTAATTCGGTGAAACGCGCGTGTGTAACTGGCGGAATAATTTTTGCGCGTCTGGGAGCGGAGTGTTGGCGGCGAAGCCGCTGCCATTGTCGCGGCTTTGCTCTGAGAAGCGAACGCCGTTTAGAGTCTCCCCCCATTTTCCGCACTGCTTCGCAGCTCCTCTGCCAAGACTTTGCTTCTGCTAACGATCCCGCCGGCTACATACGCAGCTATGTTAAACCAACGAGTGTGATTAACAGAAACGTCCCCATGTTAAATACCTTGAATTGACAAAACAAAGTGGAACAAATTTGAAAGAAAAGAGGACTGCTGTTTTTTTTTTCTTTTTTTTAACTCCCCAGTACATCCTCCTCTTAACTTTTGTGCACGTACAACTTTTTGTCAAATTAGGGAAGCAAGGGTGGCATTAGTATTCACCTCCCACCAATGTGGCCCGGGTTCATATGTGGGTTGTCTCTTGCGTCAAGATTTTTTTTTTGTTTGTTTGTTTGTTTTTTTTGTTGTTGTTGTGATTCTCCAGTTTTCCTCTCTCCTTAAGACACGGCCTGAGAGGCAGAAGGAAAATCACATAAGAATAAATAACACAAAAAAGTCTTGGAGGTGTAATTTAAAAGAGAGTTTTTATTGTTAGCTGTATGGAATCGAATTGGACAAATAAATTATTACTACTGATAGATAGGTCCGCAATGAACTGCTGCCTTTCAGCAACGAGGTGACACCATTCAAAATATTAATTATTTTTGAATGGAAGACATAGCTTAAGACTCCCGGCCACAACCACTTAGTCTATCTTTGTCCCATTGAAGTGACACAAACCAATGTTTCATACGTAGCGAAGTATAAAGGGTGGACTCAGTGGTCAGTCTTTAGTCCTTGTAACGAAGTTTGCAAAAAAGAAAGGCAACGATACTGCTACAACTCAGGAAATCGTAAGGCATGTGGTGGTAAAGTCAATGCCTATGGCGTCGAGACGCAAGTCGTAAAATGTGGCAAGTCTGAATGTCCAGGTGAGCGGTAATTCCTCGTCAGTTGAGCTGTTGTTATTAACAGTGGCCGATCTAGGAAAGGGGCTGAGGCCTGAAGGGCCGACAAAAAGTTTTTGGAGACTGCCCCCCCCCCCCCCCTCTCCCCTTCATCTCAGGGTCTGGATGACCGCCCTCCCCCCACCTTATCTCAAGGTCTAGATCCGGCACTGATTCTTAAATGTTTCTCTTTGTCGCTCCACGTAAGATGACCCCAAAACTGTCTGGGATTCTGGATTCAACGCTGTGGGATATGGGCTCCAGGCACTGGATTCCGGATTCCTTTTCAGTGGAACTTGGGGTCCTGTTTCCATTAGTTATCGGGATTCCGGGTTCATTGAGCTGAACCACAGATTCCAAAGCCAGGAATGTTGGATTCCACTAGCAGAAGTTTCTCGGACTCCGGAGAAACTCTTATAACCTTACATAGGGCATACTCACGAAGTGGTGATGAAAATGGTTGCTGGTCACCATACGGTGCGCTTTATGCGTTTGAAAAATGTTAAAGGATGCAAACAGCACCACATTATATGTTGTTGCTGTTTGTTTGTTTGTTTATTTTTTTTTTTTTGTCATTAACAGCTAAAGTGGATGGTCACTGGGGTCGTTGGTCGGAATGGTCTAAGTGTGACGCATCTTGTGATGACGGCATTAAAAAAAGAACCCGGATGTGTAATAATCCTGAACCAAAGCATGGCGGGAAGTATTGTCCAGGGATTGGTAGTGAAGCAGTGGTATGCACAACTAGAAGATGTAATCTTGGTGAGGTTTTGATTAGTCTCTCTATATATTTTTCAAATTTGAATAAAAAAAATGTATGTATACATTCGAAAGTGACAGAGTATATAATTACTGCTCCATCCGATGTATTTAATTTATTACTATAAATATTACGAATATTGAATGGGAATATATGAAAAGGATCATATTTTGAACTGCTGATTAAGGTTTGAAAGTGAACATGATCCTCGCAAGCGGTTGAAAAAGAACCTGAAAAATTTCAGGCTTGACCAGGAATCGAACCCTTACCGGACGCAACGTTCTATTCATAATCAAGCCAACTGGAGAGCAGGCCAGGTTCAAGTTCTATTGTCTTGATAATATCCAGTACGTTGTTATAATTATTGTCATTATCGCTTTCTACTCCATATTTGTTATCGTGATCGTTATCACTACAGTTATCTTTTTTGTTTCTGTTAATTGATTTCTTGATTATCGATAGCCTCATTATATTCGTCCCTGTTATCATCTAAGCTGTTGTGATCGACTGGCCCGATTAATGCTCCCTGAATTGTACTCCACGCAGTCCTATTACCATTACTGATCATGACCTTTATGTCAGTTGTTATTATTATCATGATCATAATTGTGATCTTTGCATTATCCTCGCCATTGTCGTTAAGGGAAAGTTTTATCATAATTGTTAGTGTTGTCGTTGTCGTTATCATTATCGCTATATTTGTTACTTACCATAACAGGATACAAAGACACTGACTTTGAAACAGGTATGGGTATGTGGAAAAACATTGGACAAATACAATGGCTGCGACACAAAGGACCAACCAAGACAATAAACACTGGGCCATTTAGAGATCACACAACCAACAAAGGTTTGGTACTTTTCATATAAATAGTCGACATCTAAATGTTGCTGTTTATCAAAGAAAATATTAATGTTGAATACGGCTTAAGCAAACAATAAATTAATAATTATAGAATACTAAATTATTATTTTGTTGCTCCTCTTGAAATGAAACTGTTAAGTAAAATTTACGGGAAAAAGTTTCTTTTTGTTTTTTTTTTCGGGCCATTCTCCAGCTTCGATATTTGTAAGTTACGTAAGGAAAGGCAGCTAGTTAAAGCGGTCTCTTAAATGCCAATGAGGCAGGATTATGAAAGTCTCTAGAAGTATTCAACTTTTAGTGACATCACAACCGAGTTACCTACAATCTTGGACAAAATAAATGGAAAACCCAGACCCTCCCTTCCCCCAAAATCAAAAATGGGAAATTGCTCGTTTTTGCCCTTTTCGCGGTTTCATCCTTGATTTGGGGGGAACGGAGTTTGCTATTCCATTTTATTCTGTCCAAGATTGTAGCTACGAGACGTTTTTCGCCTATTGAAAAATTAACGAACTAGTTATTGGCCGCCACGTCAGCCCTTGTGCCTTTAACTGACTTTTGGCAGTGACTTTTAAGAGGTTGTGATTTGTGTAACTCTAGCAGACTGGCAGTGCACATAGGTATATTTTGTACACGCTGCTACTTCTTTCCACTTTTTTTTTCTTTTGATTGAAGAAAAAACAAACAAACAAAATAAAAACTGACCTATTGACATTCTCCAAAGACCATATACATGTTTGTATATTTCGTGAAAGAGTGGAACACTGCCACATTGAAATGTAGGATTCAAATTCCGTCTCTTTAGTTTACAGTAGCCTCATGATGTTTGTATAGTGTTCCCTATTTGTAGCTAGGTCCTGTTGGTCAGCTAGAAGGTCAGAAATCGGGCATACAATAAAACCTTTTGTATGAATGATTGATTGATTACTTGGTCGGTTGATCGATTGATAGACTGAATAATTGAATAGTGGCTCGCTTACAGGTATTTGTATGCTGTGCTCTGTGTCGTGTCCTTTACAAAAAACCTTTAACTTGATTATGCCAGACTTAAGCACCAAAAAAAAGCCTTGCAAATAGGAAAAATTACAAGATGGCGACTTTTGACTACAACTACCAGAATTCATTTCGTTCTTGCTTTCTTATTTAAATTTGTCAATCTCTCTGAGGTTTAGTTAACTATCGCTCGAATTTGCACAAGGAAACAACAAACTGAAGGATTTTGGTAGTTGTAAAATAACGTCATCGTGCAATTGTCCTATTGGATTCCCATTTGAGTCGTGCTTCCTAGCCAGCAGTTAAGAGGGATGCAAAGTTCTGACCTGACCATTTGCCCATAGAAGGTATACGAACTTAGGAGCTTCTTTTCTATCAAGAATGGTACATAAAAAGGGTAAGGGGTTGGACTTCGGGGCGGAGCCTTTCCGTATATAAAACTTTGTTAACTACACTAATGAAGATTTTCGTTCTCGGACAGGCTACTATCTGTATATGGAGTCATCAAACCCTTCACGTGCTGTGGCTGTTATTGAAAGCCAGCCGTGGTTAACAGCTCCTGAAGGAGGACAATGCATGAAGTTCTTTTACAACATGTATGGGAAAACAATGGGCTCACTAAAAGTGGCCATACAGAAACAAGGGGAATATGCTAAAGTAGTTTTTGCCAAATATGGTAATCAAGGAATGAAGTGGATTGCAGCCAGAGTGGATTTAGACATTCCTCAAGGAAAGAAGTACAAGGTAACTATTTGAAATGAGACTTATAAAAACTGGGGTTTCAATAAAAATTAAAGTAACCAGCAGGTTTGAAAAGGGTAACCGACTGTATCAACAAGGGTCGTTTATATCCTCTTTTTCTTGGGGGGGTTTGGGGACGTGCTTCCCCAGACAATTTTACCATAAAAAGTCTTTAAAAGCGATTTCCAGAGTTCTTGGGACTATCGAGAGTACAAAAGACCGACTTTTTCCATTCAAGAAAATGTAGCTTTCATTCATAGAATTGTCATTATATATTTTTTTAAAGATTAAAATCATTGCCCAGATTGGGAAGAAAGGCTACTCCGACATCGCTATTGATGATGTATACATCGACTCAGGACTTTGTTGTAAGTATAACACAGATAGACTTTCAAGGCTCTTCTTAGTTGGTGGTTGACGTGTGTGGTTGATAACGTCACAACGTTGTCGGTTGTTGATCAATTAACTCTGTCACACAGATGGGAATTTATCCCCAACGGTAAGCACTCTCACCTGTTACTTTAAGGTCACATGTCACCAAACAATGGAACTGTTTCCCGCCATAATCTCTGAGTGGGCAACATTGCAGAATTCTATGACGTCAGGGGGAAACAATGCGCTGTTTCCCGCGGACGTTGACCGACGACCGCCGTTACAGGGGGTTTAAATGAATTTTCAGCTTCAAAATTTCCAGCTATATGAAAAAATCAACCAAACTTCGCCTCGGAAAACACTGAGATTCTCGGGAAACAAAATTAACTGTTTCCCTCGAGACCAGTCATTAAGTGTTTAATGTTATTGGTTGTCAAAAACTATTAATGCGACTATCTGTCACTGTATAGAGAGGAGAAGTCGTCACGTCACGTTGCCATGGTAGCATAATTTCTGAAAAACGTCACTTAAAAAGTGAGTTTGCACTATTAACTTCATCGATCTTATTCAATTTCATTTAATTTGTAAAATTTAGGAGAAAATGTCTGGGGTTGAATCCGAAAGGACCGTATATGAGTTCGGAAAAAAAAAAGAAAATTATTGTGCAGTGTTCACCAAGTCCATAAAGCGGGCGCGTGAAATTAGGAAGTTTCAAGTCGCAGACTTGAAACTTACTAAAGGACGGCTAAAAAAAATGCTAACAAACAGCTAAGAAATGTACAAAAAAACGTGATGCGCGTGCAAAGTTGTTGTTTTGCTCATATAAACCGATTGCTCTTTTGCCGTTCTCGTTGCCGTCGCCGTCGTTGTTGCTTAAGCTCCCCATTGTTGTGATCCGGAAATGTTGCTACCATGGTAACGTGACGTCACACTTCTCCTCTCTATTGTTAGCTGACAAGTCTGTCTGCCTGTCTGGTTTTTTGTTTTTGTTTGTTTTTTTTTTCAGTCCCTTGCTGTTAGTTCGCTCATACGGCTTATTGTCGTCGATAAGGTGTTCGCAATGTCCAGTAACTGCTTGCTTCAATACATTGGCTTACTTTCCTGACATTATTTTCAACTGAAAATTCATTTCGTTTTTGGGCCAGATTGAGCGAGATAGCAAGTGTTTTAGTTATATTCATCAAGCTCAGAATACTTTTTGGTTGTTTATTTAGTTGTTTGTTTTCGTGTTAAGTTTGTCAGGACGACTACGTATCCTGCTCCAAATGGAAGGCTGCAGGGCATTGCAAGACAAACCCCAAGTTCATGCGTCAACATTGTGCAAGAAGCTGTGAAACATGTGGTAAGATGAACCAGCAGATACCGGGCCTCGTCGCATAAATCTTAAATTCAAACGTAAATGCTAATATCTGACGTTCCTACCCCAGGCTAAGTTAGACTAAGCTTAGCCTATGGTCGAACCTAATCTGCCCATTATTTACATATCATTCTTTCCCGATCGAGAGGGGATACAACATTTATTTGCAAGGTCGCATAAACATGAAAAAATGCCCTTTACTTATTGGCCTAGAATAACCGTGAAAATTCCCTCTCTTCTCAAAAAGAAGCAAGGAGCGTAATGGCAGCTTAAGTTGAACTTTGTATTTAACGCCAAACATTAGAAGTTATGTTTTATGTAACTCAATTCCGGTCGGTAGCTAAAAACCAACGTAAAAACTTCAACAAGTTCTGATCATGATCGTTTGAGTAAATGTTCTTTTCTTCGGAAGAATCTTGCTTCAGTAGAATGAAAAAGTTCTCATATACCATATTTATTCGATTAACCGCGCGCCCTGGTCGCTTGTTAAATTTTTGGACCTTGACGGTGGGCGGTTATTTAATAGAGGTGGGCGCTTATTCGAGACTTGGCGCTTATTAAATATTCACCATTATCAGCAAGTGTAGTAAATGGTTTATTTTGCAACAAAACAGTAAATGCAACGCGAAGAAGCAAAAAAGCAAGGTTTCTGTAAATACTCTGAAGAAAACTCCGTCTTCGGAGAAGTCTCTTTTTGGTACTAATATTCACTTCAATCTCAATCTCATTGTCACTCAAGTGGGTGGGGTGGGGTTGGACGCTAATTAACTTTTTCCGCCTTTGGGATGGGCGCTAATTCGAGACTGGGCACTAATTCGAGGTTGTGCGCTTATTCGAATAAATACGGCAGTCCATTCGTTTCTTTTCAGTTTCGTGACTGTTGTTTTCCCCAAATATTTTTGACATTGAAAAAAGATCAGTTGATGGCAGTAGACCATATAGAGACGAGAACTTTAAGTTTTCAGAGTCAGCTAGTTTCAATTTAAACTTATTCTTTTTATTTATGCCTTAACAACAGAATGTAAAGACAACAATCAAAACTGTCCAGCTTGGGCTGCTCAGCCAAATGGATGTAAAAAAAATCTTGACTACATGCGTACTTCGTGCAAGAAGAGCTGTAACGTTTGTCGTAAGTACCATTCTTCTCCTTCTTTTCCTCTCCAGTGTGCTCTGTTGTCGTTGTTGTTGTTTTTTTTTTTCACTTTCTTCTTCTCTGTTTTGCAATTTTTTTTTTCGTATGTCTGCCCAGGTGTTAAAAAATACCCTCAATTAACGGATGAATTAACGGATTATAATATTATTGTTTTTCTTTTCAAAACCACCCAAAGGGTCCAGAGGTGAGTGAATAAGCCACGGTATTTTCACTTTCCTAATCCCTACCAAAAATCAGCTGTCGACTAACTGTGGGTTCTTTCTTATATACTTCTCCGGCAGTAACAATAAGATACCATTGACATAAGCTATAACATGTTAACTGAGAACAACAACAACAACAACAACAACAAATTTTATTGTACCCAAAGCAGAATATTATAGTTATTTACAAGTTGTTAAATTAATCAATTAACTAAAAAGGGTACTGACTTCTTGAAAAAAAACTAATAAGTTAAAAATGCCAAGAAGCCAGATTCAGTAAGATAATTTAGATAAGTTTATTGTGCGGGATACAATATGGCAGCATATCATACTGTATACACACAAACACACGGATATACACTCGTCACATACTCATATACAACATAAACATACAGCACCGTAGTTGTCAACTTTGATGATGTTGCCGGCTTTCATAACCAGTCTCCTCCACTAGCTATTTTCTGACAAAATCGTCCGTACGTACCTCCGCCCCTTCATGTTAGCGGATGTAAAATGTCTTAAGTACTAGCAATGTTGGGCTTCCATGTAATGATCAATGGACAACTGTCAAAAAAAGTATCCGCAGACCAGTGCCACGTTACTGTATCGCAGACTAGGGTGTACAACTCATTGAGGTGACATGTTTTTTTAAAGTTCTCCACTGACCAGTTATGGTATTGGCTCAGAAAACTTTACTTCAGAAAGATATTTCTTAAAAGTTCCCACGAGAGCGTCGCTTTTGGCCATGGATAAATCTGAACATAAGGCATGTGTGAAGTTCAAGGCTGAAGGAACTGGATTGAACTAGCGGGCTAACACGGCGTGTTTCATGGACAGCCCAAATTAGCTAAAAATAAATTTGAAAAACAGTAAAAGCCCAAACAACATTCAACTTTACCCGTCATCTATGATCTGTCAATCGTTGCTAACATTATTGAATAAGCCGGAACAAGTATGAATCAGTGGTAACAAAGCTTTGCAGGAAAAGAACGAATGAGTCACTAATCTAGCACTATTTTCGCACAGGTGAGAGTATAAGGAATTCATTTAACTTACTAATTAGAATCGTTCTTTACAAGGTAACACCGCACCAACCATATGTAAGGATAACGACGAGACTCAATGTCCAGCTTGGGCTAAGCTGGGATACTGTTCAAAGAATCCATTGTATATGGCCAAAAACTGTGCTTTGAGCTGTGGCAAATGTGGTAAGACTCCCTTTGTAATGAAAGCTTTATTTTTTAAAAATGTAACGAAATAAAAGAAATGCGAAGCAATTCATTCGTTGATTTTCAAATTTGAAAATATACTAGTCGCTCAGCTTTGCAGTAGTCTATGGACATCTCATATTTTAGAATTAAAAACTATCTCATTATTTTTCTTTTAAAATCATCGTGTTTGTCTTTTAGGTCTCATCGATCGAAATTGTTGTAAAAGCAAATACATACAGGGTAGCTCTTTAGGTAGCTTTCTTGCGATAATATTTTTTTAGGGAAGTAAGAATTAAAGATGAATAATAGGATAAATTCAACAATCGTGAGTTACGGTTACCTTTGTCTACGCCTGCCCAGTAAATTCTAAACCAAACTATTTTATCTTAAAAGTCTGCCAGGATAAGAATCCAAGATGCCCAGAGTGGGCTCAGAAGCAAGAGTGCTTAAAAAACAAGAAGTGGATGTTCGACCACTGCGTCAGAAGTTGCCATGTCTGTGGTGAGTAGTAGAGACCCAGTAGCGTATCTAGGGTAGGGACTCGGGCGAGGCTTGAGGCCCTAACCTTATTTTTAGGCCAAACTGAAGCCCAAAAGGCCGAACAAAATATTTGAGGTCGGGCCTTTCTCTTATCTAAGAAACTGTTCATTAAACCTCCCAATGAATGAATGTGTTGTTTTAGTTGTCAATTTCCTTTACTTGTTTTTCTTTGCTGACTTAATACTATTTTGTTTGATCAAAAAGTAACGAAAAATTGATCAATTTTTTTCTTGAGTTGAACTGCAGATAAATGATAGTGAAACAGACTTTACTCTCTCCGTCGTTTTGTTGCCTATATATTTTGATCATTTGCACATGCACTATCACTATGTATTCTTCCAACAAAACTAAGAATCAAATCCCTTTAAAGGTTTACACGATCTACCATTGGTAATTAGCACTTTTGAGCGGATAAGGTCCATTTGATATTCTTCTAAACCTCCAATGGTAAAAATACTTTCAGAGCACAGATCTCAAGGGCAAATTTCTACAATTTTTATTTTTATTTTTTATTTATACACTTTTTGTTTCACTTTTTAAGCCTGTGGAGATAACCATTTCAAATGTGGAGTGTGGGCAAAGTTAGGGGAATGCGACAAGAACAAACAATTTATGGAGGAACAGTGCAAAAAGAGTTGTAAAAAGTGCTAACTATCTAGCTTATGCTTGCCTCATTGAACCTCTTAGAATATTCAAGTGCAATTTGATGGAAGTATTTAGGATATGACGTGAATGATCCGTTGTGATAAACCTACAAAAGAGTATAGATAAGAAATGAAAACCAGAAGTAGTTGTAAAACAACAGAATGATGTATTAAAGCACCCTTCTTTTCCATAATAGATTGCTAAAAAGTGTATTTTCTGAGTTAAACGTTAAATTAGTTTGGGGGTAACATTATGGAACAATATATTGGACTCCCTGCAACCTCATCGGTATATCAATCACACAGCACTAACGACATCTTGTAGACGAGATAACGGGCTATCTTTACAGCAATAGAAAACGTACTGGGAGAATTAGAGAGACAGTTTTTTTTTGTGAGGTGAAGGATTAAAGTCAATTGCGCATGTCAAATCTATTTGTCAAGCTTTTGGTTGTACAAAGGATAATAAGACGTTGCTTAGCATTTTGACTGTTTCCTGTGGACATTTTATTTAATTTCCATCAAATAATACTTAAGGTAAAGAAAAAAAGGTAATGCCCCTTAACAAAGGCCACAGCTTCTTCTGCAGAAAGCTTTCATGTAATCTATATTCCTTTCACATCCTCCATCCTTTGCCCATTCAGGACATTGACGAACTTCGTAGTCGCTACATTCTAATAAAGAACACACAAAAAAAACAAGAAGTCATATGATAAAAACATATTTGTCATTGTTTGAACGTGATGGCATACTAATTTTATCGTTTGCATCCCTGACCGAGTATTCAGTCACTTTTTTATTGATAACGACTCTTTTCGACCGCTTGACGCCTAACAATGACGTGGTTCGGCCATGAGGGGCTATTAGACATTTTGTTTAATCATAGTTTTTTCTCTGAATTAATGAGGGTAGTGTCGCTCCTTAATAGATTCCCTTCAAGTTTTGATAAAGAACAGATACCCAATATTCATTTACACTGCTGGAAAGAGCACCTTATTAAAAATTATTTATTATAAATGGAATTTAGCCAGTGTTTAGCAAAACCGCGTTCTAAGCCATATTCACTCTAACTTCCCAACCACGCTTTTATCTTAACACCAGTCCATTTATCGTGAATAGTTTCATGACAGCACATGGTGCAAACTAGAAAAGCATTTATCTTCTTAAAATAACCCACTGAGAAGATATCTGGAGGTCCAAAGATTTGTTTACCTCCGACTGACCAAGCTTAAAGCGTGCGAATGTATTGCTCCATGCCACAAATTCGCGAAATTTTACATGAGGAGCGGGGCACAAACGTCTCCTCCGCCCTAAGTCAGAACGTCTGTAAATTGCGGCGACTTTATGGAGATTTATCTTCGGTAGTTTTCAAGATCTCTACTAGTTTTAATTGGAATCTCTACTAATTTTAAGGCGTTTTGTTGGGTCTATTTAGCAGGAGCGTAGTGTCCATATAAGCGCATGCCCCCCGTTTTCTGAGGACATATTTTTACCATTAAATAGGGATGACCGATAAATTTTCGGATTATATTGTTGTCTTTGTGTTAGTATTTCCTTTATCCTGTTATTATAATTCTATAACACTAGACAGAGATGTGTACAATAAACAACTAGCTGCTGCATTTTCCTTCGTCAGACTTATTACTGAAAATGTCCCGTGGAAAACGCTGGAAGTGGCATTTTCGAGACCCTGAAAATAACAACTTTCTGAGGGAGCATTCCTTCAAAATCTCACGCTACACCCCTGTTTAGGAGACAACAAATGCAGTCTTTTTTCAGATGAAGAGTAGTGTAGGTAATAGCATGATTTGCAGTGATATTTGGCATAAATACCACGAGTGATATTTCAAATTTGTTATACGTAATTTCACGAGCCGTTAGGCGAGTAAAATTTGAGACAATTTTGAAATATCACGAGTGGTATTTATGCCAAATTTCACGTACAAGTCGTGCTATTATTTGTTTATACTACTACCCGCAAAAGGTTTCTAATTTTCACATGTAGGTATTTCAAATTCAGCTGAAATATCACTGCTCTAAACCAATCAAATTGCAGAAATTTCTCATGTAGTAGTATAAGCAGGAGAAAAGAGGTGGCTTAAATGCTAGAATTTAAATTATAAGTCGCTCACCGCATAGGCAACTTTTTGTGCAGTTTGAATTCATGTACTTCGGATTTTTCTTGCACTCGTTCATTGCCGCCCACAAACGACACTGTTTAGGATTTGAATCAATGCATTCTGAAAAACCAGCAAATATATTTGTAACTGACAAAGCAAAGATGATGATGATTACTTAAGCCCTACGTTGCAAGGTAACTTACTGAACTGACAGTTTTTTCCAACAAATCCTTCAAGACATTGACAGCTGTAATCTTCACCATCGTAGAAACATTTCCCGCCATTCTTACATAAACGAGAAAAGCTGCATGGGTCATCTAGAAGTTGCATAAAATAGTTTCATTTGTTACCACTTTAGAACTGAGTTTCATGGCACGTGGATTTGTGAGTAAGTGAAAATGAAGGGGAAAATAACGTTTGCGTCCTGGGGCGAAAGCGACCACGGTAAACAGAATAATCGATAACTTTTTCTTACCTTGAGGATGACTTTTACACATCAGTCCAAGGAATGCCCCAGCTATGAAAAGTATAGTAAGTCTGTACATGTTGCTTTGTCACAATCGATAGGCAAAAGTTCAATATCTAAAATGAAATATATAAAACCAACAACGTGCTCTGCTAGCTAGAAATGATAAGCCTGTTTGACTCCTTCCCCTCTCCTTGATTCTTTAGCAAAGTCATTGTTCGCTCTCTGATTTATGATGTATTAAGTATTTAAGTCAAACATATTAATGCAAAAGTTTCGTGGCAATCTAAACATACAACGATGCCATTGACACGCCGTTATTTAGTTATACAAGTAAGATAACAGCTATAATAATTATCACTTTGCTGGCATAAAGCTTGGTTGATCCAAGTTCTTCAAATGTTTCATCTGCTTAGCAGGTTCTCGTCTGAGGCGTTTTTTTACTTAACATGGGGGTACATCATTCAGTGGGGCTTAAACATTACTAATCAGCATTAAACCGGCTGAGAGAAAATTGAGGTCTTAATTACGGTGAAGTTCACATGCATTTGTGATATTTGGAAATTTTCTATAAAGCGTGACCTTTCTCTTGTGTTAAGATCTAGACATTTAAACATACCTTTGTTAATGTCTTTTTCCTCATTACCTGTTTTACTTTGCAGGCTTTTAAGTAAACTGACATCAAATATATTGTTAAATGTGTAATATGTCGGTTTTTGAGCACCGTCACACTATGAGGTTACCCCGACAACTGAAAGTTATCTAGTTATCTTCAGTGGGCTGATTATTCTTCTCCTTCAGGGCTAATTAAAAACGTGACCTGGGAGAGATGCTCTTTTCAAACCGTCGTAAATTAATTTCCGGTAATGACCGTATTTTAAATCGCCGTTATTAGTTAATTCTAGAAAAAATTAGTATGTGTAATCAAATGGTGACGAGTGAAATTAGGGAATAATTTCACGCGCGTTTTGTCCAAATCCTTATAATTTATTAGGATTTGGACAAAACGCAAGTGAAATTATTCCCTAATTTCACGAGTATACCATTTGATTACCTATTAATATCATGGGTGACGAATTACCTTAGCAATCTTGGATTTTTGACCTGTTTATTCTGGATCGTATCGATCGATCGTGAACTCTACTCTCTCAAACGTTCAGAGCAGAAATTTGGCTTAAGTTTTCAGAATTTTTCGACAACATACCTCTAAGAATCCTTCTTGATGTGCTCTTTCGTGTGTTCAGGTTTTCTAAAGCATCCTTTTATGCCCTGACATCTTCATTCATGACATTTTAAAACTTCCTCGCCATCTTGAAACGGAGACGTACGGCAGGTTGCCATGGCAATTTAGTAATTTCACATGTGAAATTACAAATTAACGCTGAAATTTCGCGCCAAAATTAAGGAGTAATTCGTCACCTATGATATTAACGGAGAAATATATGTTGTTGTTCAGTTTAAATTTTATTTCCTTTTGTTTCAAACTCTTTTTCGAACATTATTATACCCCCGGCCGCATCCGCGAAAAAAAAAAATAATAAAATAATGAATGAATATATTTTTAACTCAAAATTAGGGTAAAAAAATGATTACTTTTAATAAAAAGACCATCGATAAAGTCAGGCGTGATTTTTTTTTATGTCTTTTATTCATTTCATAATTTCTCATACATATAACTAAACACTTATTGAAACCCACAACAAAGAACAGTAATTCCTGTCGCTTAACATTTAAAGCTATTCTGGGAAAAGATTATGAGCCTATCAATAAAGCAAGCTACGTGCGTGCGCATGCTATAGAGCTGGTCTAGCAGAAACCGCAGCCTTTCTTGCAGTTCACGTACATATAGTCAAAATACACAGAATTCGTTGAGCAGTAACCCGATGACGCCCATGTATTGCAGTCTTCGTTCTTGCCTTTGTTCTTACAGCCTGTAAAGTATTTAGAAAACTAAGTCAACATGAGCGATTTTCACGTGATGAGTTCTTTTAGTGTCTCTTCTTCATTTTTCATTCAAATCGTTATATTGCTTGTTGAATTGCCAGTGCAGTGGGCTTGTTTTATTGTTTTGAGGAAGATATTTCGTCATATCATGATCAGTTAAACACACTTGTAAGTAGTTTGTGAGTTAAAATTTTTAGAATATTAAATTATTGGACAATATCTTATCGATCAAACCCAAATTCGCCATTTTCATACTAGAGACGGATTAACCGTCTGCGGGTTATCCGTTGGATAATTCGCGTCAGTACAGATAATACGTCTAAAATTTGAAAATGGAACGCTCTTAATTTCGGATAAACAATCTGCATGACTTTATCCATTTGTTTTTCCGTCAATTTTCAGTGATGGATTTTGAAGATGAATTATCCGTCTCGGATAGAAAAAGATAATCCGTCTTTAGTGTTAAAACTTGAATACTCAGCTATTGACTAGCTATTGTAGGGCTGAGAAACACAGTAGAACTTACAAGATCGGCAGCAATTCTCCAGCATATAAGCAGGATTTTTTTCACACTCGCCATTCAGTACCCATGTGGCGCACGAGGAATGGAGATCCCTGCAACCTGATTAATTAAGTAAAATAATACCATTCTATTGCATAGTTTCAAACGGAAAGGGGCTGGGCACGTGTCGGTTTATACAGAGCCGAGCCGCCGTGTAATGTTCTTTTTATTATATAAACAAAATGAAATCGATAGAATAATAGAGGGAAATTACCAAAATTACGTCATCGATAAACTCACGTGTGAGATTATGGAAAATAAACCACTCGGGTCCCGGATGTAGTTTTTATGAATTTTACCAGTGGTATATTTTCCAGTAAAACACTCGTGTCTATATAATAAAATGGGATAAACAACACGAGACCCACAAAGTCAGAAAGCCCACTGAAGTTACGAAAAATCTGAAGGTTGGTGCCGATCGGACTAATATGCAAAAATATTGAAAAAGTTGCAGCTATTTATAAACTTGTAAATTTATAAAAGATGATGGATTGCTGGACACAACGTGCAAACGTCTATATATATATATATATATTTCTTAGTAAATTCTGTAGTTTTTGAATGGTGTATCTCCTTCAATGTAGGTCCGATAAACACCGCCAAATTTGAGAATGCTCCTGATCTCAGTATGCTCTTTCTGACTATATGGAAACTAGGCATTACAGTGGAAGCTGTCGTAACTTGTGTACACCCTCAGGACGCGAAATGGGTGTCCGTTACTTGAGCTGACCGCTTACGGTAACGTAAAAATACAGAGTTTGTGTGGAAGTTGAGAAAAACGGGGTTTTGTGAAGGTGGCCGTAAGTAGAGCCGTCCACCTTTGAGAGTGTCCGGGAGGAGAGCTTCCACTGTATTAGAAACAAACAAAAACCGATTCAAAGTTAGGGGCGCCCAACGACAAATTTTAGAAAATATCTGTTCGGAAGACGATTTGAGATGTTCCGGAACATATATTTGTTGTAAAATTTTTTGCTTGCCTGCGTCTCCTAGGATTTTCGAACATCTTAAAAAATGGTATAATTGCCCATCGTTTTTAACGGATTTTTACCCTAAAAAGATCACCTAAAATTTTTGGGAGCCTTTTTTCCGGGTGAAATTTTCGAAAAGGTAAGCTTTGATCCCTACAATTTTCGCACAAGAGAGTTTCGCATCACTAGAAAAATTTTTAGGGGATAAAAATATGCCTTTATATGCCTCTTAAATACTAAAATCCGTTCAACAATGCTATGTTTAAGTGGTTTTGAACTATATTGTCGTTGGGTGCCCCTGCAAAGTGAGTCATATATGATAAACGACCTTATAAAAGTGTCATTTGTTTATTTATTTTTTTATAATGGGACCTCATCATTTAGAAGCGCGCTTAAGGCCCGGTTCAGACGCCGAACGTTTCATCAGCCGAACCTAATTCAAATTAAGGCCGCACCAAGTTATTTAGACCAGCAGCTGAATTGATTCAGAAGCCGAACTCAAATAGAGTCGAACTATTAAATTCAGAAGGAGAAAAATGCTCATTTCGGTCAAACTGCTTACAAAGTACGTTAAAAGAATCTATGCATTTTAGGTTCAGTGCGTGAAAAATTCGGCGTCTAAATCAAGGCGTTGCAAAGTCGCTCGAAAGGCGAAATTCCCGGCTGGGATACTGGCGAAAAGAACGGCTAAGCCGTTCCAAATTAAAACAGGCGTTATTAATTGATTCAGACACCGACCTCCTCGTGTACTTAATTCAATGTATTAGGTTCGATTTCGGCTCATGGAAAATTCGTCGTTTGAACCGCGCCTAAAAGCGCTCTCAGGAGTCAAGGGGTTAAAGGCCGAACAGGGAACAGAGAGTAGACAACTAGCATTGGGAAATCTTTCAAAGTAAACAAAGCAGACCACTTTTTCATAGAAAATTTTTCCGCTGGACTATTGTCAATGAGTTCCAGTTATCACTTTCCACAAAACGTTTTCTGGAACTTTTGGCGGCATGATTGAAAGAACCTATATCACTGTGTTGCAAGTAGGCGGTGAGTTTATCAAGGGGTGTATAAAGAAGTAACGGCGATAGAAAAGAGAGGTGAAAGCCAACCTATCCAGCTGAAATTATCTCTCTTAGATGGTTGTATCGGTTCTCCATAAAGACTTAGATTACAAAGTGAAGAAAGCTTATAAGTAAAAGCTAGAAGTTTGAGGTCATGCCGAAGGATCAAAAACAAATCCGACCTTCCAACACGTAAATAAACCATTCTGGATCAGTCCAATGAAGTTTTACAATCGTGATTGATCCATCAGTCTATCATTTATTAGTGAAGAATAATAAAGTAAGGGGAGGGGAGGGATGGCTTTCTTTTTAAAGAGGGGACTTTATGGAGGATTTAGGGCACTCATCTAAGAAATAAAAACAATCAGTAGCATTATGATAGGGTGTAGCAACTTACGACAAGACTGGCAGCAATTCTCCAGCATATAAGCAGGATTTTTGTCGCACTCTCCATCCTGGGCCCATATGGGACAAGAGGAATGGATATCCTTGCATTCTAATTAATTAGTAAACAAACAGAAATGTATTTACATGAAGGCATAACTCGTAATTTGGAACGGATAACGAAAACCGCCACGGGAGCTTTGGAGGTGGACCATTTTTCCGGAAACTTTTCAGCCGGACTATTAGAATCCCATTTATCTTTATGGACAAATTCTTTAAGAACTTTTGACGTGATAGAAAGATTCCAAAATGTTCAAGCAGGTTACTGGTTTCCGTGTTTAGACTGTTGTAATTAACATGGTAATTCACTTACCGCAAACTTTGCAACTTAGTTTGCAGCTAGCTAACATGAACTCTGAGTTTTTATCACAATCTCCGCTCTGCTGCCATTTTGTACATCTCGAATCATCGTCTTTGCAACCTATTTTTTCACACAAAAGTAAAAATACGGAAATGTTTGTATACTTTACCACCAGGTTTAATAGTCTTTTACGGCTTTAAAACGAGTAAGGGATGATGACGATGACGACGAAAAGGAAGAGAATAAAAAATAGAGGGAAGGGAAAAACTAAATTAAATTTATGATAATCAACAAATGATGTTGTATACCCTTTATTACTTATCGATCTGAAATTGACTTCATTGAATTAATAAAAATAAATATTTAAGCAGAAAATGTCTCTCAGTTGTGGAAAAACAAATTAAATGAACCAGGCATCAATTTGCTTTATTTTGACAAAATTTGATTACCAACTTGAAGTAGTAAATTAAAAATTAAACAAATAAATTTTACGAGCCACAGATCATTCAGTGTAATTCTGGTCCTATACTCAGGAAGGCTTAATTTTCATAGCTACAAAATTTGGCTGCAATTATGTCTGTCAACGATTGCCCAGTGCCAGTACAGCATCCAGTCACTTTTTGTTGTTTGTTTGTTTGTTTTTAAAGAATCATAGTTGAAAAAGATACGTTAGATAACTAAAGAGTAATGGGAAAAAATTGAGCAGCAAAGCAGTCATCTAAAAATACCTCGAAAATACGTCTTTTCTTCGAACCCCTTCGTTTCTTAAGCTACCCTATAATTCAAACCAAAAAACCCAGCCATCTGCCGGTCAAACAAATGATGCAATAATTTACATGCATATTCTTCTTCCGTTTTGTCAAACCTTCCGATTTTTCGTTCTGATTTTCTTGTTTTTCTTAAGAGTACTGAAAGATAAGGGCTTCATTTTAAAGGCTATTATGCACATCTGCATCTTATAAATAAACATGCATGATATGCTTACTGCAAAGTCCAGGATCTATATAGACATCGTCAATAGCGATGTCGGAGTAACCGTTACTCGCAATGGAGGCTTCAAATGTGAGCTGCAAAAAATGGATGCATTCTTTTTAGTTCAAGCAAATTTTGCGAGCAAATCTGAAAGAAAAGAGGTTCGACATTTTTCTCATCCATTGTATTCTTGACTTTTTAAACTGAAGATTATCTACGTCATATAGCTGAAAGAGCCCTCTAATAACCAGTGTACTATTTAGCCGTTGATGGCAATTAAACAAAGAGGTTTTTTGACAGGTGAACGTCTTAGCCGTTCTACCCTATGATTCCAGTTTCGGCCCTTGCAAGGGATTCCAATACAGTCCTTTAAAATTTTGGACACCACACCGCTGATTCTGGAATCCAGGCACTAGATTCTAGTCTTTGTCAGTGGAACTTGGATTCTGGATTCCAAGCGTTTAAGTACGATTCCGAATTCAATTGAGCTACAAGGCAAGACTTCCGGATTCAACAAGTAAATCTTCCCGTTTTTTGGGTCCTAATCGCACTTGCCCCTGATCAGATGAAAGACGGAGCATAACATACCCTGTACTGAAGAGCGGTGTTAATACTTTTGGAAAATTTCTTCCAGCCCATGCCCTGGTTTCCTTCTTTGTAAAATAGGAGATATTTCGCTCCACCATTTTCTGTGAAGTGAACCATGAGTTTACCCGTAGTTTTTCCGTACATGTTGTAATGAAACTGAAGACACTGTCCCCCAATCATTGGATTCAGCCATGGACACTCTAGCAGGGCGTTGTCGCCCGCTTGTGCAGGACTCGACGATTCGACATACATATAGTAACCAGTACTATTCCCTTCAAAAGGCAACAGAGAAAATATATTTGATGATAACGATACTTAGTTATCTCACGTGGATACCGTTTTAGATAAAAGCTAGTAAATACAGACGCCTGGTACTCCGCCCAATACGAAATATACCTTCTGCGTCATTATACTTAAAATAAAATCAAATTTAGTTTAAATTATTATTTCCAGAAACTTCCAATGTTTAAATAAATGTTTTTGATGGCCATTACAAATTTAAGTGTCCTCAGGAATATAATTTCGCCAGAATAAGTATACCTCTACATATATTTTTTCATAGATGAAGTCCTAATTTGAGATTCCTAGCACCCTAGTCAATCATGAAACAATTACAAAATGTGATCCTTCGTATTATTTGGATGCTTAACGGTCTGGGATTCACCCTCAAAACACACTGGGCGTGTTTAAAGTCACGGACATGCGCATATCTCATAGGTAAAACAAGGCAAGAATCAACTGAGAATATTTTCACAAATTATAGTCGAGAGTACAAATTTACCCAAAGTATGATCAGCGTTTGGCCCAGTATCCACAGTCTTTGTGAAGCCTTGGTGTCTTTGCCAGTTCAATTTGTCGTTGTTACTATTGTACCACATTCCAAAGCCATTTTCAAATTCCGTGTCATCAGGATCTGCAAATGTGAAGGAAATAAAGGGTTTTAAAAATAATAAACAGCAAGTCAGCTTTACTTTATAATTTATTCATTCAAGAGACAGTTGTCAAGATGATTGTAGGTATGAATTGGGTACAAAGACCGAGTTTGATCGATATTTGATGAAAATGAAACAAGAAAAAATTACGGTCTCAACTCCCTATAAGACAGACACCTAAGTGTGTGCCTCCGCTTCCGGTTTTAGGCGCAATTTGATTGACTGACATTTGAATGAGTACGTGACAATGAGTCATTCGCTTTGAGAACAGCTGAGTTAATGGTTCTGTGTTTTATCGTGTCGACTCCTCGACAAAGTGTTCATCTAAAAGTAATATCCGTCTTATATATAAGCGAGTCAAATAAAGAGAGTAAAGAAAGGCAAAGAGTCTATTAGAGCCTTTATACGTGGAGGTGAGGGACCCTAGGTAGATAAGGTAACATGTGGCGGGTCACCCCACCTATCCTGTAAACGTGATCAAATGAAAATGAGAGATTATATGGACAGGCGGGTTACCCCACCTAAGTGGGTTACCTCACCTACCTGGGGTACCCCACCTGCATGTAAACAGGCCCTTGGAGGAGTCCTTTAAGGGAGAGTCGACTGTAAAAGAAACTTACTCACAGAAAATTGTCTCCGAGACGGACAACTTTAAAAAATGAACTGTAGAAATTAAGGTGATGATCAATTCTAGGTTTTGTTTTAAGATTTGACCATTTTTAAGTCTTAAGAGTGACAGACGTCTCTCTATTATTCTCCTAAAGTTATCACAAATTATCACAAGGTGATAGCATTTTGTTTTTGGCGGGCGATAAAAGGAGCCCGCAGCCTATTATTGGTCAGCGGCACTCTATTCACTGTATCGCGAGATTTTTCCCGAGCCTGTTCACATTCTTGGAATGCCCGTGTTGTACCCACTAATATGCAGGGTATGAGGCCGCGAAGGCCCTGGTGTTTAGTTTAAGGTCCTTTTAAATTCAGTTATTACGTGAATGCACCCTGTGCAAGTGACGCAACAATCATTACATTCGATACGCAAGCACACGTAATTCAGGTACCCATGAACTGTACTAAATGGGAGACTTTTCGATTCGCCTTTTCGGCCTGGAATCTATTTACCCAGGAAAATGAAAGTAGATCCTGATCTCAGCTTAGTACGTGACAAGTTTTCGGTAAGACACAAGTGCTAGCAAAGTCTAGAAATCGATGTAAATTAAGTTTATTCAGGTTTTACTACAGTGTATAGTTTTTATATTTTTATACGTTTCTAAGCATGACACGTCGCATGTCATCCGAAAGCTTTAAGAAGCTTTAAGTTCCATTGGTAATTTTTCTATTTCATATCAACGGCCTTTGGTTATTAAACGCGTGTTGAATATTCGATTGAATAATATAAAGACTTTGTGCATGACTGTACTTGTGTCATCCATTACTGTTTGAATGTATATCTAAGCAACTTCGAATAAAATCGTTGAATTAAATATGAGTCTTCTTTATTGTGTTGTTCAATCCAGTTTTCATGATCGGCAGTGAAATCCTTTGGTTGCTCACACAATTATGAAAGTGGTTTTCATAAATCACATCTTCGCCCGCATTTCCTGGCCCGGGTTACTGCTAGTTATGGTTGCTGCTTGTAGAATTGTGATATCCGGCTAAGAGATTCTAAGGCTAGGAGCTGGTTAAGCTAAGGAAAAACCATTATGTGAAACGGCATTTATTACTCAGTTTAACCAGCTAAGTAAAAAACAATTCATCCGGAACCCAAGAAAATGTTTTGGACAAAGTGATAGTATTTCTCTTTTAGGGAACTAAATTTTACAACCGCAGCAGTTTTGATAGCCTGAGTTGCGGCAGCGGGACTTGTCACTTAACACCCATAGGGATTTCGACTGTCTGCGACGCAGGCTACAGTCTTGACTAGTCTGTCCACATTACACTTACCAAGAAAACATCTCTTCATAACACAGACTCCTGTCTCGGTTGAGGCTCCTTCACAAGTCTTCCCGCCATGCAAAGGTGCTGGATTGTCACACTGTCTAGATCTTGTTCTTTGTCCCTGTAAGCACGTGACACTACAGCCCGACCAGTACGACCAATGACCCCAGTTCCCGTCCACAGCTGAATTCCAATAAACATTTAGTTGAAATGATCAATTTATAAAAATAAAATACCAATAATAACCAATAACGGTTAGGGAGTGTGAGGGAATTACAGGCTTCTAATCGAAGGTCAAAAAGCGGTTGCTTATATTAGACGCTGGTGCGTTGCGTAAGTTCACCGGATAGAAGGTCAAAACGCACATGCCATTAGATTGCGCTCTATGCATTCTATTCTTTCTTAGTAGAAGTCCAAGTGAATGCTGGCTATCCAATACGTGTCAGGCATGCATGCGTAACAGCAACCTGGAGATAAGGATTTTCAGTTGCCCGCAATTAGAAATGAGCTATGAAGACTTCGAGGAGAATTGAGAAGATCATCGCAGGTACTTTTTTGGAAGCAACTTAACAACAGCAAAAATATGAAGCCAAGTTGTTGTTGTTGTTGTTGTTGTTGTTGTTTTTTTTTTTCAGACAAGTACGGGAATGGACAACTGAGGACAATGCTTATGCAAAATTTTGGGGTCACAAAAAAAGAGCATTATGGTATGTTATGGTATTTTCTGTAGTGGTCAACTGAACCCTTGACCTTTGTGGTACTTGTGCAGCGTGCTACCAATTGACCACTCTAGAAACTACCATTATATACCATAATGCTCTTTGTTTGTCATCCCAAAATTTTGCATAAGCATTAACTTTAGTTTCTCTTGGGAGTTAAAATGGCCCCAAGAGAAACTGAAAACGTTGCTTATTCCAAATTTTGAGGTTATAAACAAAGAACATTATGGTGTGTTATGGTATTTTCTGGAGTGGTCAATTGGGTAAGTTCAGTTCGAACCCTGCACAAGCCTACATTCTTAGCTTGCAAGGCTTTTTTGCAGCTGCAAAAGTTGCACTTTTAACTGCGATGATCCTCTTTGCATTTAAAATCATCAGAGATTAATATTGATTATTAGTGAATTTACCATGTTTTATGTCTAGTTGCTATTGGTTAAAAAATGAAGAATTCACAGCCTGCATTTGTAAATGCAACTATAAGTCCTTTCTGTGGCGTTATCACAGGTACTCTATTCAACGTAAAAACATTGTACAAACTGTGAACACCAAGCTTTTTCGGTAAGAAGGCTAGATGTTGGCAAATTAGTATTTTTGCTCTTTTATTCCGATATTTCATTGTTAGTTAAATTCATTGGATATAGTGAAATATACCACGGAAGTACCTCATGAAGGTGAGGAAATATGCCATGTCCAAAAAGCCGTACGCCATACCATTTTTTTATTAATGGGAAGGCGGGGAAAATGAGCTCCTTAATAGTCAACTTATTCTTAAAGAGAAAATGGCAGCATACCATAACATTCTTGTTGTGTGCATTCAAGGCTTTGTTTTTCTATTCCATAGCCATTAGTATTTCCTCCACAAGACAGTTGATTGCCGCCGTGGTAACAGTATCGCTCCCTGGTCTTTTTGCAGTTTGTGTCGCATGGTGTGTAATCTGTCCAGGAGGACCAGCCAAACTGAGTTGCTAAATTAACAGAATTCGAACTTATTATAGTTGATGATATTGCCCTTGACCTCTAATAATAAGCTCCATACTGTTTAGAATCATATTAAATTACTTGGCTCGACTGTAGGGTCGTTAAAATATTCACATTGACATCACCGGAGATTTTTCACTTTATCTAACGACTGCGGGATTTTTGGAGTGCCTTTGATAACGTGGAGTATCCATCATGATTTCGTTCATAAAGATTTTAAACTAGGAATTATAAGTAACGGCTTGAATATACAAGTCCTTGTATGCTAGTCCTACGCTCTATAAACATTCTCTACTAAAGCTTAGTGTTATTTCCTCGTTTTATTCGAAAGTACTAAGGTGGTGGTCAACTAAGAGAAAGCTTTCGCTACTTTGACAACCACACTCATTTTATAACCCGTAATGTAATTATTTTATTTTGTAATCATCTATTGTAATTATACTTTTATTTCTAAGTTTTTCTCTGTAAATAGTGTGAAATAACTGGACCATCATGACACATAGTATCCTAGTACTGAACACCAAGTTTTTTTGTGGTTCGGCACATGTCTTTGCATTGTCGTCATTCCCATACTGGAAAACTACAGTATTAAAAAACCTGACCTTATAAGGCTAACACAATTTATTTACTGGTAAACCAGTAACAGTAGTGTCCAATGCAATGTGGCCCAGAAAGTTGAAAATCTCAATTGGCCAGAGGCAAACCAGTTGGCTTGTTACAACCGTGAATGAGGAGATGAACTCGAGACTACCTAGAACAAATAAGTCCAGCTAGCTAGCGGCTAGGTTAATAGGGATTGGACTCAGTATCTTCCAGCGCTCCAACCGCTCCTGCATTGGAGCTTTATATTAATAAGGGTTAGGGTTGTTTCATTTAATTTTGTTGTTTTTTCCGATACATTCTAAACAATAGAGGCTAAAATTGCCCTGAACAGTGAACTTCAGGAACAAAAAGTATAACATTTCAGAAATTACGGCGTGAAAGAATCTCAACTCTTGAATTCGGCAAGGTCATGTGTTTATTCCTAACTTACTTGAAATACAATCGTAAAGGGCATTTATTTCAATGATGTCTTTTTGACTCAATCTTTGGTTCTGAGGACCAAACTCAAGCATCTTGTTATCAATCCTCTCAATGGTTGGCAAGCCATTTTTGGTAAAAGCTCTCCGATCATAGTGCATTATTGACTGATAGTCATAAAGCTTTCCCAGATCATCAAGTGTTATCCAGCTGTACTTGTGGAACTGATCAGCGAGCCCTGTTGAACAAAATTGAATTAGAATGGAAAAGAAATTGCATTATTCGCAAATAATCAGTACTAGTGTTGAAATTGTTCTTTACGATCGACAACTATCCTTGAAAAGCCGGGAATGAATCATCGCCGATCTTTAACCTTAAAACAAAACAAAAAAAATCGGAATTGACATACGGAAAATGCAAAAACCTACATTCACTTGACATACACATTAAAATATAACAAAGGATATAAACTACAAAATCTTTCGAGATGTAAATTTCCCTTACCTTCAAGAATGTTTTCCCAATTAATCATCACAAAATTGTTTCTATCTTCACGAGACTGTTCATGAAAAAATCCTTTTGAGGAAAGGAATGTAAATAAGTTACTCGCTAACTTCATTTCTGTACATTCCCAAAAAACAAACATATCAACAAACTTCTTTAATCACTCATTAGATACTTATTTTGAAAGAAAAAATGTTGTAAAATACAATTTAGTATACTTATCAATAATCACGGCAATATCATAGGAAACGGATAAGCCAGTAAGCACTTGTATATACGAGGTATATACGCATCGACAGTAATTCAACAAGAAAGAATGGAGAGATCATTGGAAAACAAACCACCGAAATTCATGTAAACGAGTTTAAGGGGACAAGTGAATTACAATTCATGTGAGTTATCGTTTAAACCTTATTTATTATACCGCAAGTATTGCAGTCAGACTTTGTTGTATTTAAAAGTGAGGAATTCACCTTCACCGTTTTCCAATTTAGCTTGACTGCAGATATTGGTGCACGATGACCCCCAATCACACAGATGTATAGTTACGTACATATTTAACTGAGAGCCCTTATTTTATATCCAATATGACCACTGGGGAGAAGCACGATCGGAAAAACGGAAATCATGGACATCGTGTTAGTGCGAGGTGCCATCCCCACCACTCCCCACCCGTTCCTCAAACCCAAGGGGTGGTTACAGCCAGAGAGTAGTTTATTAAAGTACATCCCATAAAGGGTCAGGTCAAAGAAGTCATGTTAAGGGGATCCCCCATAGATTGCTTCGTCCTTTTCCCGTAAGACTAGAATGGCTAGTATTACCATTGTTATGTCCCTAGCGAATAATAGAGTGTCCATAAATTATATAATTAATTGTTTGGAGTTAATGACGTCTGTGACTTACCAATGGCATGCATGAGCTCGTGTATAATGGTACCCACGTTATTGCAGCCATCTGCTAACGAGACCTTCTGGTAAGCTGACTGGGCATACCTGACCCCAACTCGGCTAGAACAGCTACGATAAAACAGAGCCATTCAACGGTAAGAAACAAAGCTACACTGATAACCGTTAATTAACGTTATGTTCGCTGAAACGGTCATCTAGTTTCGGTCATTTTCGCCCTTGCATTACCGAGCATGCAACTGAGTAATTGATTGAGTGAGTAAATAAGCAAGTAAGTAATTAAGTAAGTAAGTAAGGAAGTAAGTAAGTAAGTAGCTAGGTAAGAAAATGTATTAGGTAAGGGAACCATTACCTACCCGTAGTCATCATCGAAGAGAATGTAGTTTGGTTGAGTGCCGTCATATGGAACAAATCTTAAACAGGTGTTTTCTTGAAAGTTTTGAATAGCTTGATTTAAGTTAGTTTTTATGTGCCCTGAAGAGTAAACAAAAGCAGTAAATACTTGTTGGGAAAAAAAAGTTTCGGTCTTATTAAAGAATTTCAAAGTCCCATTAATAGTTTTGTAATGCTTTGTACCTGTTCGCATACAAGTTCCTATCTAGCAAAGAAGACATTTTAGCAGCAACTATTATACATCGCCGGGTTGTATAAGGCCAAGATTGAGGGTTATACAAAAAGGAGAAAAACAGACGTTGCCGGCTTCCATCTTTTCTCATTCATATCCAGTCTACTTCTAAAATTTGATAAATCTTTCAAACGTCATGCAAAGCTAAAGGATATCTTCGAAAAGTATGGTACCCAAGAAAAAATAAGCTGATTGCATTCAGTGGTTTAAATTCCTAAGTAAGTTGTTCAATTGTCTCATAAAAAACAACAGAAACAAATCTCTTGGACAAATAATATAACTTACCCCTCATCTGTCCCCTCCCATCAAACCCTTTTACCTCTTCAACTCGATCAAGGGCGTGTCTTACCCATTTTAGAGGGCACAAGGTAAGGGATAATTCTTGTTTTCCAAAGTAGTTTTTTTTCTCTGACAGCATTCCTCTTGTTTCTCGACATATTAGAACCGTGCAGAATTTCCTTTAGTTCCTGGTCTAGGATGATGTCTCCTTGATACAGACTCAAATGTTTATCTAAAGGGAAAACAAAAAGGGATGGTTAGACAGTTTTTAGCCGAATTAAAGCATTTGAATTATGCTTAAAAGAAAACAAACACCAAGCAAGTATATTCAGCTATATTTACCTCTTAAACTTTTTTCCGTTGAGGAATCACGCTACTTGGTATCCATTAGGTTCATGCATTACCCTTTTTAAATATGTTTTAGAACTACATGTAATTTCTCATTAATTGATGGCACGTTATTTTTTTTAGGCCCAGTTGAAATGTAGAACTTTTTATGTACCGTACTGAACTTAGTTAGTCGGACTCGATTCCTTTTCACGATGTAAAATGGTCTAAATACTTTCCAATGAAAATAAATTATTAATATAATAATTTATGCATTAGGTTCGCGACATGAAAGTTCAGGACGTGTGAAACGAAGTCGCTCCACAGTCCAGATTCCCATATGGATCACTCGAACTCTTTATTCATAAGTCGACACAAATTAGATATGTCGCACTTAATTTTGATTCAAACGTTGATCTTTTCATGTACTTAATTGAAGCGATTATGTTCGGAACATGAAAAAGTTGGATGTTTGAACTGGGACTAAGAACGACACTAAATGAAATTACTTTAGGCTTGCATGTACACGTATTTTTAGAGGCTTTCATGGTATGGCTCAGTAAAATCGTATCTACTGACAATTCCGCAACTAACTGCTTTTACATTCTTGCCGGAAAGCAAGTACAAAAACAATTCCCATTCTTGCAAGGAAAAGGGGGCAACCTGTCCATGTGGTAGAGCGTCAGAATCAACTTCGGAAGGCCCTGAGAAAAGAGATCAAGAGCCGCTCCGGCAACCATTCCACTTGCTGTAGATTTCTTCTGCGTAGTCCTGAGTGTAGTCCCAGGCAAAGCTTTAATATAGTCAAGTCTATCAGTGCCTCTAGGAATTTTGGATCTCATAACCCAATAAAATAACTATTTTGTGTTTTAGAAACCCGTTTTTCATACATTAGAATTAAACTTTCTTACTTTCGTTGTTTTGTTCAATTTTTCCAAACACATTCCCTTGCCTCTCATCCGCTATGCTTCTTTTGATGTGCTCCATGTTCACCGCAAGAATCCGTCCCATCGCCGTTTCATATTCTGGAAAAGAGGTCACGACAGGT
>OZ037781.1:35015066-35045066 GCA_964035525.1 Porites cylindrica
TTTTTCACCTTTTGGATCGGCTTTGCTCAAGTGACGAACATCAACAGATTCATGCACCTGCGCACTTCGTCAAAAAACAAACAAACAAATGA
The DNA here is from genome assembly GCA_964035525.1 of Porites cylindrica. Classification (NCBI taxonomy): domain Eukaryota; kingdom Metazoa; phylum Cnidaria; class Anthozoa; order Scleractinia; family Poritidae; genus Porites; species Porites cylindrica. Next base: position 35,015,159 of record OZ037781.1, read on the forward strand.
AAAAGAAAATGAAACCAGTGAAGAAAAAAAATGCCATGATTTTGCCAAAAATATCATTAAAACTATTTCAATTTTTTTTTTCTGGTGTCAAACCCGTTTTTTTCATCCTAGTTGTCCTGAATGACTATAAAATTATACTATTATTTACCTTTCCACGAAATGCTTGTGTAACCACCAAAGATGTAGTCCCCATACCGGACAATACAAACGGTTGGACCCTTCTTGTTGCAAGTGTAATGAAAGGTTTCAGCGTCCCAACCATGAACAGTTGCCTGGTAACACTTTTTCCATCCTACTGAACCAGACGTGAGGACTGGGGCTAGGTAGGATATCAACTTGTCGATGTATGTCTGTCTCATGTCAGCATCCCAGCTCAGAATATTCGAATCAACAATGTCCTCTGCGCAATATAACAAAAGTCCGAATCAAAATATATATATATTTTTTTTTACCTTAAGCACAAGCTTTCGATTTCTTCCTGGAAACTTCATCAAGTAATGGATTTTGACATAAGTAATATAGAAGGCACCGAATTATTCGGTTTTTTGTGGATTTAATTACTGCTTTTTATATTGAATGGGAAGCACGTGCATATTGTCGGCTCTACATCGACCCCACAGTAATTATGTCTCAACCTTCATTTCAACACGGTTTAGTGTATAGTGAAGCCATATACCACCACCACCACCACATTTCTTTTGTTTTTCCCCCTCCTCATTTTTATTGTTTTTACCCCTCGTCCACCTCATTTTTCACTTTTTGTCCTCCACTACCACCACCACAGCAATTTTTATTGTTTTTTTCCTCCACCACCACCACAATAGTAATAATAATAATACACTTTATTTAAAGAGGGTAGCACGGAATAGTTACAGAAACTAGTAAACTTTAAATTCTAATTGTTTTTCCTTCACAACCATCGCTTCACCTTAAATTAATGAGATTCGACCGCATCTTGTTCATGAGGTAAAGACGGCCACCAGGCCATGACGTCATCTTCGTAAATATTATTGTATTCACACAAAAGTTGATTCAACCCAAAAAACCCAGATCACTCGGTCCCATATACTACTGACAGTTATTCAATGCGATTTTAGCAAAAAATGCACGTGACATATTTCCCCCTTCGATCCAGCCTCTTTGATCGATCACCAAGTAACCTGAGATGGTTTCGCTCTGTAAATAACATTCCGGCGGGCGAGGTGAAACGAAATGAGAGTCTGATACAAACCTTCTGTGAAGCGTCTGCCGCCGTCTGTTTTGATTGATTGACAATTGCCGAATCAGCTAACCCAAATTAACTTCCTTTTCATGCTTCTTTTAGTGTGCAAATTTTTCATACGTGAGAAAAATGCAGATTCCCTGACTGAAAAAATTAGCTTTTGCCTTTAACTTTTTTCAACTGAAAATAAAACAGTCAGCGCAGTCACAGTAAACTTCTAGCGAAATTAAAGGAGATCTTGAAGGTTTTTTCTGTTGGCGTAGAAGGTAAAAAGTTTTCAAAAGAAGGCGAGACGATGTTCTCATTTTAATATGTTGACTTACATGGCGCGCTCGATTTTTAAACAGTACTAAAATTTCTATTCTGTTACGTTAAGACTAGCAGCACTAGCATATAATAACGCCTACAAAAAATCCTTGAACAGCGATGAGATATGCGTCTAATTCTTCAGCTGGCGATTGAGGTTTCTTTCGGCAGTGAGCCTCAGCTTGCATGCCCCGTTTACAGAAATCATACCCGGCTAAAGTTTCTACAAATGAAACCAGTTTCAATTATGGATAGTATTTCGACTTGTACTCGGAGGTTAACAGCCTGCAGAGGTATTCGACTCCGCGATACACTCACATTTAGTTCCGTACTGCTGAATTAAGCAAATCCTGAGAAGATATGCACAACCATCTGAATTTTCTGAATATCCATGGCACATATTAAAGCATATTTTCCTGCCACAAGACCGAAAACAATAAAAAAGACAGCAAAATCCTTATCTGTCCGCTGACGGCGGATCATTCGCGAAGATTTTTGAGTGCTACAGCCACGCAAGGAATGAGCGCTTTCAACTTCCGGTGATTCCAACAGCCAGTCAGATCCTATGATATATAACAGCTAATTAGCGTTGCGGCCAAAATCTAGCCGCAGCAAGCACACGCGTGAGAGACTTTGTATCACGCCCAATTTTAGCGCGACTACGCAAGAGAGAATATAATTATTATGAGAACTGCTAAAATTGGGCCTGATCTCAGGTTATTGCCAAGAGATCATGTCTTAACGTATTCATTTAGGGGGCCTGGCAATGGATTTTGTTGGACTTTCTAATTCGCAAGCTTGCAATGTTAAACTTTGCATTTTTCTCGAGGTAGATGAGCTGCTTAAACTAGATACGTGAAATTTGTTTCACACGAGCAAAAGGACTCAGACTGACATATTAAGCTATTATAATCAATTTTACTTCTGATCCCTATTAATTTAAACTGTCCTATCTGTAACACACAAAAAATCCACTTATGGTCAGGCCATACTAAATAATGATAATAATAATACTAATAATAATAATAATAAAAACTATAAATTAAAATCTTTATTACAAAACCTCAATTAAAATCCTATTTACAATCAACCTGCTGTTACAAAAAATCTAATTAATTCATCAAAACACTATTCATTTACAAATTCTAAAAATAGAAGTAACTTAACCTTACATAAAAGAAGAGGAAATAATAATAATAATAATAATAATAATAATAATAATAATAATAATAATAAGGTAGTATTGCATTTGAATAAGGGATAAATCAGAAACATTTTCATAGACGTACCTGGTGGAGCTTCTTCACTGAATACTTCAATTTCGTCTGGTTTGAAGGAAGTTGGGGAGATAAGTGGGTAGTTTGCACAAGCATAAGCGTAACAGCCACTACTTGAGGTCCTACTAGTTGGTTCCAACCTTAAATCCGATCCAAATCTAGGAGGGTATGAATGGCAGTCATAGATAGCATATTGGCTGTTCGTTAATGCCAGTTTCTCCGGGTAGTAGCCATTAGTGTTATGCAGTGTGAAAAGGAACGATTTAGTATCTTTTCTGTATCCACATGAAACGTAGATTTTACCTGTAATTGAAAGAAAAAAAAATACAAAATAAACACCATATAATAGTTAAAATCACATTTGCAAGGGGGGTGGGGGGAAGGTGGGAGGAGGTCCTCGACGTGCAGCAAAAGAAACCCTAATATTTGAGATCAAAACTCAAGTGGAACCACGAGCCGCAGGTGCGTGGCTTAACTGCAAAGCTTTAAACATTTTGATAACAGTAAAGACCATGGAGAACTCTTTCAGATTTGTCCCTTTCCATTACAGTTGTTCTCGGGAAATAGCGTGCTACAAGGAAAAAACACAAATTGCTCCACCATAACGTCATTTCAACGGATGGTCTACTTATCAAAATAATAGAAAAGAAGAAACAAAGACGAAAATTAGCCACTTTGGGACTTTTAAAATGTATTTTAACTAGCACAAATCCTCGAAAAGTAAAGCGGTACGAGGCAAGTTTGTGTATGTCTTTTTTTTCTTCACTTTTCTTTGTAAAAAAACAAATAGATTCCATGTTGTAGTGGGTCTGTTCAGTAACAGATAACTCTATGACGTCAAAATGTGGTTTTCTTCTTTATCTTACTTGTATACAGTTTCTATGGAAAGCTTTCCAACGCCTTCACTTGCTCAAAGTAGAATGATCGCGAAAACATTTTGCAAAACTGTGAATCTGATCTCTCTTAGCGACGACACACGATGGCAACTGTTGTGAGGATTTCTTGTAGTTTAGGCATCCTCCAGTTGTCAAGAGCTCTGTTTGTCTCCATTCCTTCATTTTTCTTCTTTGGAAATAGCTCCTGCTAAACTTTAACGAAGCTTTCACTTGCTCAATCCGAAATAATCTCACAAATATTTTTAAAACCGCGCGCCAGGTTAAACAAAACTTCTGTGACGCCATCCATGTATAATGCACTGTAATAGATCATGAGCAACGACCAATCACAGCGCGCGTAGTTCGCATCATTGTATAAAATCTTATCGCGCATCAAAAGCCCTTGGCCGATCTGATCGTGAGAAATCGCTCGGTTATTTTAGACACTAAGTCACTACCTCTGGAGTCAAGTCTGTTACGAGAATGGGCTCTCATAACCGACTGTATACAACAAAAGTATGGAGGGCAAGTCGCTTACGAGAGCTTTCGAGATTTTTTTTCCTACTTATTATATTTGAAGCATTAAGGAACCATTATTTGGTAAATGAGTTACAAATGACTCTTATTAGTCAGTAATTCAGTAAAAGGAATCGATGCCAACTATGCCGTATCGCAATTCGGTTTAGTGACAACTAATGGAACATATTTTGCTCTCATAGCGTTATAACTTTGGAAACTTGTTTCGGACAACAGGTAACTAGACGCTTCAACTGGGTACTTCAAAGCTGCACAAGGAATGAAGGAATTTAAAGAACTATTCTCAACAACCGTTGTTATCGTAGTTGCTTTATTTGTTTATCATTTCCAAACAACGCGTTTTAAAAAGCGAATTTCATTCTATAGCAATACCGCTGAAAAAAAAGGCGAGATGAGGAGGTTTTGAAGATGTTCAAGTCTAAAAAGTATCGCACTTCTCGCTCAAATTTATATCTTAACCTTGATAAAACCTTGCAGGTCTTGTTTTAAACTTTAAAAAAACTCAGGAAGAAATTAGAAGGTATTCAAACTGCTTGGGCCGATTATTTAAACGAAGTCTAAGTTAACTTCAATCCAAAAAGAACATGAGTTACAAAGTCGTTAAGCAAGAAAGTCTAGTGGAGGAAAAGCTTTCAGTGATCTTGAAGTTATTATTCGCAGGAAAGAAGCAAATGACATGAGAAAGGACAGAAAACAAGGGTAGTCAGGGGTACAGTAATTTTCGAACGTCCCACGCCCCCCCCCCCCCCCCCCCCCCCCCAAAAATGATGCTTTCTCTTGGTATATTTATGCAAGTTCTCAGGGAATGACAGTGAATTTTCTTTTCGTTTCGCGATAGCCCTTGAAACCTTATGAATGGTTCAGTGCATGCAGAAAATACAGAGAGACCAAATAGATGGCCAATGACCTGCTCCAAAGTTCACCCCTGACAAATGTTGTATAAAATCTCAAAGCAATAAAACTTGTAGCCACGTTGTAAGTTGCAGTCCTCTCCTTGTATAGTGTTGAAAGAACTTTATCCAAAATTTTTAAGAGGTCAGTAAACCGAGTCTTTCTAAGGCGAAAACGCAATCGGAAATCGGAAAGGGTAAAATCTGTCCCTAAGGTGCAGAATTTGTTGAACATGTATATATTGTGTCGATCGCCGTAGTCTGCTTTTTTCCTAACTCTCTGTTGCGCAGTATTCCGTCTATTTCAGGTCATTTCAAAATGGATGCCTTTGAAAAAACCGTTAACAACGTTTAAACCTACCTTTGAGCAGTTTAATGTTACCTTTCTATTGTTTCTTAGTCGGTGCTAAGACACGGTCTAAACAAGGTTACGAAAGAACAGCGTTTAAATAATTACCCTGCGAGCAGTGGTTTCTCCAGGCCGGACGCTACGCTTCGAACCACCGCGAGCAACCGTTTGCTTTTCCATCGAGCATGCGCGCCCACGTGATGACTACGAATATCCAACGAGAAGACGGCAACGAGAACTTCAACGAAACAATAGGTTTAATAAGCAAAAAAACAACTTTGCACGTGCATCACGCTTTTATTTTTGCCTTTCTTTGCCATTTTTGCCCGACTACGACGTGAAGATGCCTAATTTTGCGTTTTATGGATAACGTAAACAAGCAACGACGAAGTTTATTCTCCTTTTCGCTCTTGAACTTGGATATGGTCCCTTGGAATTCAACTCCATTTGGAATCGCCTACATTTGACAAAGTAAGTAGATAGGAATAAATAATCCAAAGAAATACTGTATATTTACTGCAGGCTCGCGTTAAGGCAGCAATTGTAAGCGTAAGCAAATGCGCGAGAGCCTAAACTTGCTTCCTAACAGGATTTACATGTTTAAAGTTAATTTATTCGTCCATAGCGCTTGACGGCGGCTCGATCAAAGAAGCAGACGGATGCTCGCAGTGGTTTCTCTCCCTTCGTAGCGTATAGCGTCCGGCCTGGAGAAACCTCTACTTGCACGGCATTAAATAATCGGAATTCATAGTTTAAACATGGGTTGGAAGGTGACATTCATAAACACTGTCTAAACTTGGTTTAAATAACCGGCCCTTTTTTGTTTCTGCAATAGTTTTTTTCAGTTTTACTTTGTTCTTGATGTTGTTGTTGTTCTTTTTTCATGCTTTGCAACTCAACGTCGTTAAATTAAGTTTAACTCAGACATCATCAATTATTCTCTCCTGTCAGCTTACCTTGCCACGAAACGCTAGCATAGGCACCAAAGATGTATTTCCCAAAGCGGACAATAGTTACCGTGGGGCCCTTGTAGTTGCACCTAAGATGGAAATTTTTGGTATCCCAGCCATGAACTGTTGCCTGGTAACATTTCCGCCACCCAGTAGATCCAGACTGTAAGACAGGAGCAAGGTATGATGCCAATTTGTCGATGTATGTTTGCCTCATAGTGGAGTTTGAACTGAGGATGGCCGAGTCCTCAATAGTCTCAGAGTCTAAGAAAAATTGAAGGGAACCTCTTAAAACAACAACACTCATATAGATGAAAGATCTTACATTTAAGTGGCTCGACCTAGTATTTTTGTAGACACACTTTCCATGTTTGGATCTCTTATACTTTGAACAAATTGATCTTTATTGTAAAACCATTATAACACATGTATTACACACAGACTACATCTGATAACACTATGATACTATTTAAATATGGGGGATCCAGAATAGATATTACAATGACGTCGCATTTGTTTTAGCTTAAAATCGAATTTCAGCCCCTACCTATACATCGGGGGCTTTTCTTCTCTCCTTCGAAATCTCACACAAATCTAAAAAGCGACATTTTGAGATAAAAAAGACATCACCTTCATACATTCTACAAGCCGCTGAACTCAAAAAGACTTAAGCGATTTTAAAAAAAGTGCCAAAACGTGTAAATCAGGGTAAAACGCAATTGTAATTTCAAGGCAACTCTCACAAAAACAGCCATAAAACTAAAATTCCGTAGATAGATCTTCTTAAATTTTCAGTGGTGCAATTGAGGAGGCATTGTATTATAAAATCCCCGAATTTCGTGACCAATGAAAACTTTGAAAGTTTTCTTACGTAGGTCCAATTTTGTTTAGTCCGGGATTTTCTATTTCTAGCACAACATTAAATTCTCATACAGCAGGCGATAATTTACTGCGTTTAGTCCCCACCCCCACACGAAATCTTTCCGAGATATGGGAACGTTGTCGAAACTGGATGGAATAATAATGAATAGTGGTAAGTTTCTCCATGTTGGAGGCAGAAAAAAAAAACATCTGTTGCAAGAAAATGCTCCAGAAAAAAAATTCATGATGAATGAAGGCGTTGAAAAAAATAATTCAGGCAACACTAAATTCACCCAAAAACCCTCCCCCTACCCCATCAGAAATGAAATAGTTGCCTGTATTTTTTATGTTTTTCGGTTTTCTGATAATTCGTATTGTGGGCCAGTTTCGAAGAAAGAAAATTATATTTTCTTTTAGAAGCACCAAGTCACGTTGATATTTTTTTATGAAAAAATATCACGATACTTCGTTTTGCATTCTAGTATACAACTATCCCCAGCGTCGAAGCAATATATATGAGGCGCTGTTCACCGACCCTGAGGGCGATAGTTGTTTTAGTATTCACCAGATCAGTTGGATAAAAATAAAAAAAGGAACTTTTTGTAAATTAAAAACGTCACTTATTAGGAACTTTGTTTACATATTACAGACATTTCGGGGATTCTGTCAAGTGCATTTTTACAATTTTGCTGCAAATTAAACATGAAAATAATTTTCTACCTACCAGTAAACACCGACAAGCCAAAGTTCGTCGCTTTCTTGGTATTTGTTTGTACGACTGTTTCATTTATCGGTCAAATTTCGTCTTCCGAAAATGTCTCGAAACGAGGCGCCATCTTGGCTCCGGTCGCAAAACAGTGAATAGCCAACGATATACGGGAGCCAATCAAAACGCGCGAAAATTGCTATTCACAGATTTGAGCGAGCTGTTCATAGAAAGTTGACATCAAAATTAAATTAACTTGCTTATTCAAGCCAATCAAAACTATTATGATTACGATGAATTCTATAATGATGGTTCATAATTTCCCTTATTTGTTATTTATTTAGCTATTCTCAAACCAAAAAGAAATCAATTTAATATACCTGTCAGAGTTGATTCATAGAATACTTCGACTTCATTTGCAGAGAAGGAGGTTTTCGAAGCGAATGGATACTGTGGGCAGGCGTACGAGTGGCAATTAACAGAAACAGATGATCTGATAACACGTAAATCGTGTCCACCACCAAATGTCGGATTGTAAGAGTAGCTGTCATAGATTGCGTACGTGCTAGATTTTATCGGCAGTTTTTCCGGCTTGTGTCCCCCAGCGTTGTATAACGTAAAAAGAAATGCCTTTGAGTCTTTTTTGTAACTACTTGAATATCCATACACACCTATCAACATTGAAAAATTCTTCTTGTTATCAAGTTATATTTACAGGGACCACTGCGTGCTAAAAGAATTACCGTTTACTGTAATGACCTGTTGTGCATTTTAAAAGACGATTTATGCTCTCAAAGCAACAGATCAGAATGCTAATAGCCGTATAGACATTAGGTGGTATTCTGGAGGGTGCAATTAACTCGAACTTGCCTAGTTTTCAGTTGGGAAAGGTCGTAGAAAGGAAGGGTTTGCCCGCTTTTTAGGCTACTAGGGATCACAAACAATATGAAATTGGAAGTGAAAAAGAAAAGAGTAATCAAAACGGACCTTGCGGCAAAAAAAAAATGAACAACCACTAAATATTAGTAAAATCACTTTTATGAGCTGCATATAAGCACACAAAAACAAGCTTAGCCAAAAAAGGCAATTTTAAAAGCAAAGGACATTGCAAATTCTAGGACCAAAGAAGGATCATGCCACTCTTTTCTTCATGAAGAAACTAAATTTGGAAACTTCAGTATGTACTAAAATAGCCCTCTAGGTGACAGTAGGGACAGAAAGTAATTATTCTGGCTTATACTCTCATGCACATGCGTCATATAATTATGCATATAATCACAAAAGTATGCCTCTCCCCTCCCCAACCGCAGACATAGATGCGTTGAAACCCAAGGGCTGAGGGCCGTAGCTAACAATCTGGCAGCAAGAAGATAGGGGGGCCCAAACTTAATCTCATATATAATTCCACCAAAAAAATCAAATAAACAGAGAAACATTTGGTTGAGGAAATAGGCCCTACGTCCTTGTTGCATAAAACGAGATAGCTAGCAGATACGTACACGTGATCGTCTCTTTGGGTCTTGTGACAAATGTGTCAGCATGCACTTGACAAAGACGTAGCAAGGGCAACAAAAGCTGGTACTCACTTTTCCAAATAAGCTTGGTGTAACCACCGAGGGTGTAGTTGCCATAACGGACTAAAGTAACAGTGGGGCCTTTATATGTGCATTTGACACGAAAGCTTGATGGCTCCCAGTCATCAACAGTCGCCTGGTAACATTTCTTCCATCCGGTGTAACGAGATTGGAGGATTGGGCTCAGGTAAGATGTAAGTGTATCAATGTATTCTTGCTTTAAACTTGGGTTGTAACCGAGGATGGCAGACTGTTCAATATCACCAAGACCTGAAGAAAGAGACTGACTAAGATGGCAAAAAATAGAACGATAAAGTACGAAAAGCAGGACATTTAGAAACACCAGGAAGCAGCCCTGGCATTTTAGGACAAGAAACAGTCGGTTAGAAAGTCGTTTGACCTTACCAAGAGAGTTATACAGTATGCTACAATTTATTATATCATGGCATGCTTAAAAACGTGAAAAGCCGATATCTGTAAAAATCAGGAAGTTAGTTTCCTATTGTTACGAATCGTGTTCTGCATTTTTAAAACTATTTGAAAAACGGAAGGTCTTTTCTTCCTTACTTCTAATAAAACTAGCCTCTCCCACCTCGATCCCTCTCAAAATCCGGCCAGGCGCTCCCAGTCAGACGCGCCAAAGGTAAAAAACGTCCCCTCCTATGATAAGCCAAGCGACTAGAAAGATGAAATACATGAGGATAGACACCGTAATGATATTGAAAGCATTTCATCCGTTTTTAATTAGTTCTAATATGTTATTAAAAAGCTAGCTCTTTCTCTTGATTGATCAGGAGGCTTATCTTTAATTTGTTCACAATTGTTATTCACCCTGGAACGGGTATTTTCACCTGGGCATTATGTTCACTTTGTTTCCATCAATATTGTTAAGCTATATCAATTGATATTTAAACCCAATACATTTTCTTCATTTTATCGACTAAACTGTGAGTAGTTATCCAGGGATGAAGATAAGCCTTGCGATGGATTAGGTGGATTAGGTGCCTATGGATTAGGTGGATTAGGTGCCTAGTCAATGACGTCACCCATTGTTATAACCTCCATACTAATTAAGTGCCTAGTCAGTGTCTTCCTGCATACTAATTCGGTATAGGTTTACTAATGAGCGTCACTCTACTACAATAGGAACAATAGGCTTGCCTAGACTTGCCCGGTAAGTAACTTGAGCCCGGTTTTCGGACCGTCTATTAAAAGAAAAATAGGAGTAAGAGAAGCGATCACCTAGCAACGCGAGAAACGGCTTCCTATAAACAAAACACATACAGAAAGTAGAGTTGAAAAGTCTTTATTTCAAGTTAGTTGATGTCTTCTTTTTTAGCTTTAAAACTCGGATATATATATAAACAAAACATACACAAAGGGGAGCTGAAAACGCTTTATTTCAAGTTTGTCTGACTATTACAGAACTGTTTTCTCCGTTTTATCTTGAGGAAATGAAAAACTATTGAAGTCTCAACGTTTCACGCACTGTGAGTCAGTTAATTATGCGAGTCCACAAGCCCAAAGTTGAATACAAATTAGCTCTACAGGAAAAACCTCAAGGGAGCATATTGACGTATTATTATAAAACAAATAACTTAACAAGGATCAATTGGAACACGCGACTAATAATTGCTAGCAATAAAACCACAAGAGAGATACCATTTTAAAAACTTTATTAAAAGTCAATAACAAAAAGAGTCAAATACACAGCGGTTTGAAAGGAAAAGGGATGAAAATTAATCCATTGACTGACTATTACAAATCAGTTTTTTCCGTTCCAAAATAATCCTTTCGTGTCTACCCAATTTTCCTATGGCCTCTAAGACAAGAGTTCGACTTTCTTTGTTTCTTGCACTTTGTCTTGTTCTTTGTAGTTCGTCTTTTAGCTTTTGCTTTAAAAGAAGCTTCATCTCTTCGTGACCTTGACAGTTCGTACACTGTTTCTTGTGTCTGCACTGGATTGCGAGTACTTGTTGAGTGTTTTTTCCCGGAATTATCCGCTTCATTTTCGTAAACGACGACTTTAACTTTAGGTTGTAGTTTCGCCTCTTGTAAATGCTGTCTTCGCTGTATGTGGTCTAACTGGTGAACATCCCCGAGATGGTTAGCTAATCTGACAAGGTACTTCGCCCCGCACGATGAAATCGGACAGTTTCTGCAAACTCTCTTGTAAACCATGTTGACAGTTCGATGACTGAATACAAATGACATCTTTTTCGCAAATAGTCAGGTTATATAGAGTGTCAGAAAGGCCAAACACAGGCCAGAATGGCCATAACCAGGCCTGAAAGGCCAAAACCAGGCCAAAAGGGACAAAAGGAGACAAACGGGCCATTTCTAGTCATGTGTCTTTTTTCTCAGACACACGCGTGGGTGTCGCGCTTCGCTAGTCACGCAACAGCTCTCAACATTGGAATCATCATCTTTATTAACTGTAATCACAAATAACAGTGCCTAATTAAAAAAGTTTTGACCATGAATTAGTAATTGGTATTTCAAATTTCAGATTTTTTTTATTTGTTGTACAAGTTTACTATTATTGTTATTATTTTCAAGTCAGCAATACAACACTCTTAAAGTTTGGTTGTTTATAGTTTTTATTGAAACGCAACAGTACAAAGGTCTAGGAAAAATAATTCTATAACATTCATAGTTGGACTAGTCTTCATCTTGTGGAATGGGCTGCTGTTGATACAGTCGATTGAGTAAGAATTTTCGCTTATCGATCGCTAGTTCTGTCGATTCCAACCAATCAAATCCTTCTGTGTCTTTGAGATCTTGGCGGGTTTCCATCACTTTTTTGAAGGTCCATTTGGGGTCGATGTGGGGTCGATGTAGGGTCGATGTAGGATCGATGTGGGGTCGATGTAGGGTATGTACAGGAGGGGTACAGGAAGGGTACAGGAAGGGTACAGGAAGGGTACAATAGGGGTACAGGAAGGGTACAGTAGGGGTACAGGAGGGGTACGAGTATGAACAAAACGGAGACTCGCCTGAAGTGGCCCGCATTAAAGCTGAAAATGCTTTGCTTCCAGTATATAGAAAGGAATTGAGAAAAGTGTTCTTAGAGTTTTTACAGTGGATGCATGCAATGAAGAAAGATCCGACATTCCGAAAAGTGATGGAAACCCGCCAAGATCTCAAAGACACAGAAGGATTTGATTGGTTGGAATCGACAGAACTAGCGATCGATAAGCGAAAATTCTTACTCAATCGACTGTATCAACAGCAGCCCATTCCACAAGATGAAGACTAGTCCAACTATGAATGTTATAGAATTATTTTTCCTAGACCTTTGTATTGTTGCGTTTCAATAAAAACTATAAACAACCAAACTTTAAGAGTGTTGTATTGCTGACTTGAAAATAATAACAATAATAGTAAACTTGTACAATAAATAAAAAAAATCTGAAATTTGAAATACCAATTACTAATTCATGGTCAAAACTTTTTTAATTAGGCACTGTTATTTGTGATTACAGTTAATAAAGATGATGATTCCAATGTTGAGAGCTGTTGCGTGACTAGCGAAGCGCGACATCCACGCGTGTGTCTGAGAAAAAAGACACATGACTAGAAATGGCCCGTTTGTCTCCTTTTGTCCCTTTTGGCCTGGTTTTGGCCTTTCAGGCCTGGTTATGGCCATTCTGGCCTGTGTTTGGCCTTTCTGACACTCTATATAACCTGACTATTTGCGAAAAAGATGTCATTTGTATTCAGTCATCGAACTGTCAACATGGTTTACAAGAGAGTTTGCAGAAACTGTCCGATTTCATCGTGCGGGGCGAAGTACCTTGTCAGATTAGCTAACCATCTCGCGGATGTTCACCAGTTAGACCACATACAGCGAAGACAGTATTTACAAGAGGCGAAACTACAACCTAAAGTTAAAGTCGTCGTTTACGAAAATGAAGCGGATAATTCCGGGAAAAATCACTCAACAAGTACTCGCAATCCAGTGCAGACACAAGAAACAGTGTACGAACTGTCAAGGTCACGAAGAGATGAAGCTTCTTTTAAAGCAAAAGCTAAAAGACGAACTACAAAGAACAAGACAAAGTGCAAGAAACAAAGAAAGTCGAACTCTTGTCTTAGAGGCCATAGGAAAATTGGGTAGACAAGGAAGGATTATTTTGGAACGGAAAAAACTGATTTGTAATAGTCAGTCAATGGATTAATTTTCATCCCTTTTCCTTTCAAATCGCTGTGTATTTGACTCTTTTTGTTATTGACTTTTAATAAAGTTTTTAAAATGGTATCTCTCTTGTGGTTTTATTGCTAGCAATTATTAGTCGCGTGTTCCAATTGATCCTTGTTAAGTTATTTGTTTTATAATAATACGTCAATATGCTCCCTTGAGGTTTTTCCTGTAGAGCTAATTTGTATTCAACTTTGGGCTTGTGGACTCGCATAATTAACTGACTCACAGTGCGTGAAACGTTGAGACTTCAATAGTTTTTCATTTCCTCAAGATAAAACGGAGAAAACAGTTCTGTAATAGTCAGACAAACTTGAAATAAAGCGTTTTCAGCTCCCCTTTGTGTATGTTTTGTTTATATATATATCCGAGTTTTAAAGCTAAAAAAGAAGACATCAACTAACTTGAAATAAAGACTTTTCAACTCTACTTTCTGTATGTGTTTTGTTTATAGGAAGCCGTTTCTCGCGTTGCTAGGTGATCGCTTCTCTTACTCCTATTTTTCTTTTAATAGACGGTCCGAAAACCGGGCTCAAGTTACTTACCGGGCAAGTCTAGGCAAGCCTATTGTTCCTATTGTAGTAGAGTGACGCTCATTAGTAAACCTATACCGAATTAGTATGCAGGAAGACACTGACTAGGCACTTAATTAGTATGGAGGTTATAACAATGGGTGACGTCATTGACTAGGCACCTAATCCACCTAATCCATAGGCACCTAATCCACCTAATCCATCGCAAGGCTTATCTTCATCCCTGGATAACTACTACTGTGCGATTCTTTTTTATTCTCTGGTGTTTCATTAAGTCTTCTCAGCCGTGTCTCAGGAGCTTCCCGCAACTTAAAATACGACTGTGCTGAAAAACTGGGCAGGAAGATGACGTAAACTCCCATACCAGACATTTGCACTTCAAGTATGCTGAATTACAATGAGGTATTACTGTCATGGGTATTATTGTTATTGTTATTGTTATTGTTATTGTTATTGTTGTTGTTGTTGTTGTTTTGATTTATGATTATGATTATGATTATGATTGCATATTGTGTGATCCTCCACAGTTCTTTTTTCTCAGTCATGTCTGAGCAGCAATCCCGCAACTTATAGACATAACACTTTCAGCAAGATATGGGCGGTACCAAGGATGGCTGGGAACTGTGCATTTCCAAAAATATTTGGTAGACTCAACCTCCCACACCAGGCCTTTGCATTCCCCGAGATAGTTCCAAGTGTACCGATCACGATGGGTTTTACTGTCACTCTCGTACCTCTGTGGATTTTTTAATTTCGTGCGCCAGATGTTTCTACTTTTCCACCTTTTTCTCCTCAGTAGTAAGGATCTTGGTCCGCTGGCACAGCTATATCGATAAGTGTCCACTCCTGTGTCTTTGAGTGCTACAGTAATATTGGAGCGATTGTGCTTCAGCCACTTGTCCGATAAGATAGTCACTCATAGTCAAGTTATCCTCACATCTCTCCTATTCTCTACAGCTGGTAAGGGTTGATGGTCGTACCACTTGTCGACACACTGTAGCTCATACTTTCTGCATAGCTCCCAGTGAACCCGTAGAGCTACCTTGAGGTGGCGCTTCCAAATTTCCTTCTGGGCAAGCTTTCTGCACCCACTGACAATATGACATACAGATTCAGTGGAGTTACCGCATAACCGACACAGTGGTGTCTCAGCTGTCTTACCTATGCTGTGCTAGACCCAATTTGTTCTTAAAGTATTATTATTATTATTATTATTATTATTATTAACACTATTATTATTTATTTATTTACTTATTTTTTTCTATAATTTTACCTGCAAATGAATGACAGTAAGTTCCATTCCACCCCGGTAGACATGCGCACTCGTAATGCTTATCAATACTGACACAACTGGCTCCGTTGAGGCATTGATGGTTCACACAAAAGTTAGCAACTAAGAAGAGTTAAAATAGATTATGTCTGGTTTAAAAAGATATCATTGGAAAAAAAAAAACAAACAAACAAAGAGAAAAAGGAATCGCAAAATATTGTACTTTGGTCAATAGCCAAAGTTAACATAAATCTGTATTGCGTGTAGCACAAAAAACGAATTAATGTGCGATATATGCAGAGTATTCACGTACTCAATCAGTCGTATTACTAAAGGTTGTTCTCACTTCCATCAATTTTTATTGTGCAGCATGAGCAACATTGGTGATCTCTTCACGTGATTGACATGTGATATGATTAAAAACCTTAGGCTAATTAGTCTCACCTTCACTTTGCATGTCACAATAGACCTGAGTAATCTTGTCAGATGTTTTAAGATCTAACCAATAGATACCACTCGAGGCCTTTCCATTTTCGTTCAAGTTTATTTCCTTGCAAGATTCGGCAGGTATTTCCTCAGTAGATCCAAGAATAACTGTCAGTGATAAATTAATCAGTTCCTTATCAACGGACAAAAACTTTTAGTTATGTGACATAAATGGGCACGGTCTTCCGTCTATGGAGAGTTTAGAGCTACATTTTTTAATTTTGTAAGATTGTAGATAGGAAAAGAAAAACTTAACTCATTGAACGAAAACTCTTTCAAGGCCAGGAACTTATTGATTAAAAGACAGTTTACGGTATGATATCAATTTCCAGCACTTTGTGATTTGGAAGTTTCCAGAACCTAAAAAGCTTGCTAGACAAAAAAGATTCACTTAGTGTCCTGAGTGACAAAGTAAACATTACCATGTCCAAGGCTGAATAGACGAAGATACCACCTGACAGAGGACAATTTCTAGAAGAAGAGCATGTTTTAAGGTTGCAAAATAATTGAATGAACATACTAGAACGTATTTCATGCTGTTTTTGCAATACTGATCATCCGGCAGAGCTTTGTCTACAGCAATCAATCATTCAAACATGCAGCTTGACTTTGACTCTCCTCCATAATGCAAGTAACATTTGCCTTTAACAAAATTACCAGGAAAAAAAAAACACACACACACACACACACACACACACACACACACACACACACAAAGCCCCCTAATGTCTCACAAATTAGCTAGCGAGGGACGCTTTTTACATGCCATCTACCCTAAAGTACCCATTTGGACCGGACAAACTTGCAAGACTTTCTCTGATTTTTGGTGGGGAGTGACTCCTTTTTGGAGGAGTCATCACCAGAAAAGTCCTTAGTCAACAACTTTTAAAACAAACTTAACAAATACTTCTTTCAAAACAGGTAACTATGTGAAATGCCTGCCTATGTAGTTCGTGTCCAGACCCTGTGAGTGATACTGAATCACGTCTATGACTCCATTTCTGTTTACCTTTTGGCCAGCGTCGAAAGTAGAATCTCTCCGCATCAAAAACAAAGCGTTGGGGTTTTGTTTCCCTGCTTCTGTTATTCAGTTCACAAAGACCCTTCCTGATAACAAAGTTCAAACTCTGGCATCTTATGTCCTCTCGGCACCTTTCATGACATTGCTCTGGGTTTAAGGTTTGTATTGTTACAAAGGTGTGACCTATAAGAGCTTTGAAAGTGATCGATTCCCGTCCTTCACATCGACCATGGGCGCTACAATGGCCTTCCGCCTTTGACAAATCAGTCAGTGACAACACGACGAAACAAACTGTGGCAAGCCATACGTATTGAGGCATCGTCAAGCAAATGGAGCCTGAAAAGGTAAAACTTTGAAAGTTATTTAATAATTTAGCACACTAGTTGTATCTTTCAGACATATAAATTCAAAGAAATCCAAATATTATCAAGGTTTATTAGTAAAGTAAATTAATTGAAAATGCAGAAGTGAGACTTTACAAAGCTGTCTTTAGCGAACAACTTGCAAGTTTGCTTTACATGTCTTTTGTTTAGTCTATAGACGGTGTAAGATTAATTCCGAAATATAACTTAATCCTCCTGTACCTTGTTAATGTCGATCAATTCTCGTGAAATTTTTACTAGTTTTGTTTTCTTTCATTGTGCACCTTGTAAAACTAAACTTCTCCGAGACTTTACCTTCGCATTATAAGAACTCTAGCATAGCTGTGGTTAATAAGTGCTGAAATGGTTTTGTTGCTGAAAAATTTGCAGAATCTTCAATTTTTTTATGAGCAGACTAAGATTAAGCATTTAATCAATATCCTCAACTTACCTGTTCGGAACAACTGGCGCAAATGAAAAAAAAAAAGCTGACAACTTACCAATGGCGAACAGTTTTCTTATTAGCAAACTGAAGAGGATTCAGAAAACTGAAAACCTTAACTGCAAGTCATGGCAAACATGCCAAAGCAAACAAATCTCGAAGGCATTTTGTACCTGCAACAAAAGTCACGCAGAGTGAAACGTTCTCCCCGTCCGAGTACCTGCAAAAATGCCCGCTGAGAAATAAATTATACGCAGCATGTCCAATTCAGTATCAAGCGAAATAAACCTTGAAAATCCCCGCTTGATATTGGATAACTTGATTTTTTAAATTAACTTTTAGAGAGTTAATCTAACCACCTCAATGCTGAAATCTCTGACTGCCCTGTGCTTCACTGTTCTGTTACAGACGATATACGTCAAACATCACATGCAGCAGTGCGTGTTGTGTTTGTTTTTCCTTAGATACCGGAACAAAATTGCAACATTCTATTTAATTACTTCTATTTCAATTTATTTTAATTAAGTTTTCTTTCTTTTTGCCTTTTTTTACTGTAGGAGGTAAAACAAAGCGAGAGAATAACTGTTGAGTTTATTTCAGGAGCGACTAACTGTTTTCACAAAGACGTTACCGTTTTTCCGTGTACAGTGTACATGTGAACTTTGTAAGATTGTTAATTATAGCTTACGGTCCTAACATAAAAGTCGTGAACATATTTATTTGGTATTTTTGATGCATTTTATTTCAGCCACCCTTGAACGTAATTTACGCCTTGTTACGATAATGAATATCGTCAATCGTCACTTGTCGCATCTGCTGCGGCCGTAAGCGTACCAAAGTACCGGTACTTTTTGCTCATCGTCCCTCAGTTTCATCTAAAAAAACATAAAGGCGTTGCTACTCAAAGAATCAAGAATTAAAAACTTAGCAAGATGGGCATTTGAATCAAGCACTTTGAAAATATTAACTAAAGTATGTCAATAATGAGTTTCGAATGAATTTCGTTACGTATTAGAACCGGTACTTGAGAGAGTCGTCCTATTCCAAGAGCTAACGATACAGCTTTTTCATTTAAATACTTAATAACACCCCTGGAGATATGTTTTGATCTTTTTCTTATTTTATTTTATTTTATTTTATTTTATTTATTTAAAATTTCAAGGTATCATGCAACTGTTTTGGATAGAGCATTATGTCTACCAAAACAGCAGATTTTATGTTCGCAGGTGAAAACATGGCATTTGGACCCGACTCAAATACAGGCTTCGATAGATTGTGTTAAAATACGGTTTTTCGCATAATTTTTATCCGTCATTAGGAGAGCTTAATTTTTATGTATTTCCCGAAAAGCACTGCTAGCATAATTTCCACTTTTAAATAGTTTTGCATTTATTGATCACGCAACCAATTTTTTAACCCGTGATAAGTGTTACGGGTAACATATCAAAGTCTCTCCCCACAAAGGCGGACATTTGTTTTTCTGTTACGCAGGCCAAGTGGGTTAATAGCTTTTGCACACATTTTCCTCCATCGCGGCTAGCTTTCTTAAATACCTCTTGAAGATAGGGAATTTTCTTTCTGAAAGCGTGTGAAATTTGGTTGTTGATGATATAAACGCCCCGGATACCTGACTACTCTAGCACCTTTTGCATAACGGCATAAATCGTCAGTCATTTTCTTCGTTGCCTTGGCTTGTTTTGACAGCGTATCAAATAAAGTCGTTGAATGGCTTTGCAATAACTTTGTTAACTTAATAAATTAAAACAGGCCTTGTCACGCTAAATCTAAAACTTTATATAACATCGGTACAGTAGTCGAAAGGGAACCTTGGTGCCCGTAATAAAATGGCCGAATTCGAATACCGTACCTTCTAAAATCGCGAAGGCACTAAACCCGAAAGCCAGTGTATTTCACAGACGGGAAGGCAGTGTTGATTAAAATTTCTTAGTCAGAGATGAGATTTGACCTTCATCGAAACTGTCTTTGCAAGCAGCAGGAGAAATGAAACATTGATCAGCAAGATTTAGCGTAAAACTATTCATTTCTTTCAGAAGTAAATTTCATTTCTTCTGTTTTGTAGCGGCAATGAAGTCTATCAACTCAAGTCTGATGAGTGATGTTGCTCGGTCCAATTGCCCTTCTCATAGTGCAAAATTTTTAATGAGGCAGGAATACAAAACGTTCCGCGTGTTCTCTGGCACTAAGCATGGTGGCAAGCTTCCTCTGATAGCCGAATTCAGTAATTGTTTTATTATTCATTTAAAATAATTCCTAGTTTAAAAACAAAGCTAAAACATGCTTACCTCCATCGATGTTAAGTTTACCTTCGATAGTGCACGTTTAGGATTGTTCAACTCTGCAAATATTCTCCAAATAGCAGATGTCGCCCTTCGAGTTGTGTTCTTGCTGTTATTGCCATATTTTTAGCGATAATGTCACCTAGTCTTTACTCTTGAAACGAGTGAAATGTCCGCCATTTTTTTGTTTTCACAACCAAAACAACTCAACCTCGTCCACAGGTGTTCTCGGTTAACGGTGCATTAACCTGCAAGAACGCTGCATTTTTGACGTCATTTCCTCGTTAAACACAAAATTCTTCCATATTGGGTCATCAGTAACTGGTTATGGTGAATTATGCGTGTGCTTTTAGCCAATCGGAATCGGGGAAATATTTTGAATGAATAATAAAGTCATTTTTTAAAAGTTGAGCGTGATTTCGGCATGTTTAACAGATAAAATATTCTTTGAAATGCATGCTATAATTTCCTCGAAAAAAACAACAACAAACAAACAAACGATAACAACAACGAAAAAATTTGGGCGGCAAGGCGATCCGACTCAATCGCCTTGCCACCCGTTGGGGGGTGGGGCAAAGAGACGGATGACATTTTACAGTTTAAATCTTGCCTGTTGTGTAATGAGTTAGCCTGAGTATCAGGCGTTTCTGGGGGAAAAGGGGAAAGATGGAAGCGAAAAAGGGAGAGAGCTGTACCCCCTCTCGCCTCTCCCATCTAAAATCTCCTCTCCCCTAGCCCCTTAGGAAGGCCTGATACTCAGGCTAGTAATGAGTGGGGAAGGCTGGTGTGGTTGCGGGGATTCGTTCAGGCACGTCTAAGCTTGTCTAAGCCCCAGGGTTAAGCTTCTTCATTCATAAATAGCATTCCTAAGGGTCATAATATTCTACGCCATGGAGCAAGGAAAATCTCGATGCAATAGCCTCTTGGCGTTTGTTGTGTTTGTCAACATAATACTGACTCTTTCGTCCGTCGGGTTCATGATTTATAAAGTGAGAGTATTGGAGGAGCTGGTTTTTGAGCTTCAATCCAGGTCAACACAGACGTTACACGATGAAACCGGAGAAAATGAAGAAGACGTCGATATCATCAAGAATAGACAGAAGAGGTCATCTGAGTCCTTCGGCTCCAAACACTGTATCAGCTGCCACAATGCTTGTGTCAAACTATTTGGACTGGGAACTAAGGCCAAGGTAAGAATCACATAAAATACAATGGAACTTTTTTTAATTAAAAGACCAAAATAATGGATCAAAACAAATGGTTTTCGAATACTGAACAAGAAATAAAGCAGGAGAGGATCAAAAACTAAGAATCATTTGAGTCTGGGTTAAAAGCAGATATTTCACCACTGTAAAATCAAAAATAGTTGTATGACAGGGAAATATTTAGTCGAGGGTGAGAGGGAGAAATAGAATTTAGCGTGAGAGACAAGCGTGGCAACGCGCACGGCCATTAGAATTATTATGTAGGATACAAGAGTTCATCATATATTTTATTATTTGAACTGTGACCTTTTTGAATTCACGCATCTGCATTCTATTTAGCGCCTGTTTCAACTAAGATTGCCTTCTAAATAATTTAATGGGGACTGGAAGGGAGGGTGTATTTTAAATTACAATGATGATTTCAATCTGATGATATATAGAAACGGGACATATCTAGACATGGGATTATAGGTTATGCTGATGGTCGTTTATCTCTGACCCCAGTGTCATCTTCCAATGTTTTTGTTTGCGTCAATTTTTAGACATGTTCGAGGTAATTAAAGCTTTCGGGGCATCATTAAACATTTGTAAAAATAAGAATTAGAAGGATTAAATAAAGAAATTCTACCCAGCAATCAGCTAACAGTACTGTTATGTGCGCTAGCACATGACTAGATAATCCGTGCAAAGATGGAAACAGTTTCGTAATATGCCAGTCATGTGAAGGAAAAAATTCGAGGCGCGAAAAACAAGGGGATTTTTCAGCAGATATGATATCCAAGCTGACGTTATCTAATTTGAATTCCCATCGGAAGTGTAATGTTAATTTGTTGAATTTTTAATGCATTTGAGATCGAGTTCACCTTCTATGATGATTTTCCACAAAGGCCAGATTCTTATTTTATCTTATTTCCAGGTCACAGTTAAATCTGGAAGCAACGGAACAGATCAAGATATTATTTGCACGAGAGGTAAGAATCGTGGTACAGAGTTGAAGTAAAAGCACACCCAGTCCCTTCAGTAATACTTTGTGCACAGTCTTTGTAGACGATTAAAAATGTTGGATGCTTGGCTTTCACTGCAATCAGTTGTGTCGACGCGTATCATTTTAACATGTTTTAAGGATAATTTGGGTAAAAAAAAGACTGATAGCATGTATTCGACACCCTGCTGTCGGCTGTTCTTTGACTAATTCACTATGCGGCGAACAACCCGGGTGGGGGAGGGGACTTGGCATATGAAAGGGGTGGGGATGCTCGTCGTCTCGCTTAGGGTTGTAAATTTCGAATTTTGGTCTCACTTAGGGTGTTCTGGGCAAAACGCTATCATATTTAGCCGTGAAGGTCTCGTTTAGGGTTGCACGCGAAAAAATATAACAATATATATTTGATATGTATATTTTTTTGGTCTCTTTTAGGGGTCAAAAAAAATGCTTCGGTCACGCCCAAGTCGGTCTCCTTTAGGGGTTTAATTCAAAATTTTCGACGAGCATCCCCACCCCTTTAATATGGGGAGTCCCCCCCCCGGGCGAAAAACTTTCATGCATTCGTGTCATTGCGTTTTCACCGGCCTTTTTTCTAGAACAATTTTTTTTATTATCAATTATTATTTTATTTTCTTATTTTTTCTTTTTTTTTTTTCACATGTTAACGACGTCAAGATTTATTTTTGTTTTTTGTTTTTTTATGGATATAATGATATTGTTTTTTTTCCACATCTTATACTTCCAATGTGCACATACACAAAGCGGAGCTTCCGTTTAAGAATAAACCGGTCTGTGATAAAGCCGTGACAGACGCCAAGTATAGGAGTGGCCCGCACTCTCGCACTGGGCTAGCGGTTCCTGTATATAGCCAGTGACTAAACGCCAAAAAAATGCGCATAAACTGCTCATCATATCATTGGTTTTGAGTCGGCCAATGAGATTTCAACTAGACTACTTAGGAAAAAAGCAACCACGAATTACCTTCAGATACTAAATTGAGAAACTGCTTTAATGAAATTTATCTCAGGTGAACGAGGGCCTCAGGGAAAACAAGGTCGAAGAGGACAACGCGGCCGACCGGGTTACGTAGGTAAAACCGGAAAAAGAGGACCCCCTGGTGAGCGAGGTCTCCGTGGTCCCAGAGGAAGGCCTGGGAAGGCGTTTGACGGAAATACCTCCAAATTGATTGAAGACATAGGTAAGTCAGGAATAGTGGATCCATAATCCCACCACCTCTTTTACGAGAATGACGTCTTATTCTGTTTCTAGTGAACAAGAGTTACAAAGTAGCTTAAAACCAATAAAGGGAAAGAGAGTATTGTACTCCCGCCCCACAGCCCCCAGTTTTGTTCCGTCCCTGCTATAGTTTGGCTTTATAGTGATAGCTGATTTCTTGATTTTAAAGGTCGAGTCTAACGTAGTTTTTCAAGCATCAACACCAATTTTCCTTTCTTATCACTTTGTACTGGAAGCATTGATAGGCCGCACTACGTGTTACATTTGTTAGTTATGGCGGAGGACTTAAACTTGGTACTACTGAGAACAAAACAAGCGAGCGGTTAAGAACGTAAAGGAGGGGCTTGTTTTAATTTAGCCCTCTAACCCAGCTTTCAGCTTGGCCAAGCTGTCCCATGGAAAATGTAAGCCAATCTAAGTCGTTCAAAAGTATAATCAAAGATTTCGTTTTTGACTTACAAAAAAGGATGCTATTTTATTTACAGATTTACCTAAAATCAAGAAACCGCCTCCCTCCAACTTCACAACAGAAGAGGGGAACAATGTCTCTCTACCCTGCTACCCCACCGGCTTCCCCACACCAGTGGTCACGTGGTATAAAAATGGCGAAGCCCTCGATTGGAATCAATATAATGCTGCCACGGGATTGCTGACATTTTCTAGCATCTTGTTCGCTGATCGAGGCTTGTACAAATGTGAGGCAAGGAATTTCTTAGGGTTTGATTATGCAACCGTCGAAATCACAGTGGAAGGTAAGTGGAAGATCAGAGGACATTAGAAAATAGTTCTCACAATCTCAATCTTGGGATTATTGCTTGCTTTTGTTGCCTTTTTTGTGTTCTTGATTGTTGGTTTAAGTCTTTGATCGAGCGCTGTTTTTATTTATTTATTCATTTATCTATTTATTTGGCGATTGTTTTTTTCTTTTCTTTTCGTTTCTTTTTTTTTTCTGGTGCCATGGTGTCCAAGTTTAATTAGTTGTTACTATTTTTGAATATAGAAAATGTTTTAATTCTGGCTATCTACCATCCAATATCCAAGGCGCACTCGTGGAATAATTGTTAAACAGACTCCTCCCTAAAACCGTCACCGCTGTTTCGTTACTCTATAGGACGGTCCCATTAATGTTCGTTCTTAACCCTTTACGCCCCAATATCCACATACAAATTCTCCAAACTGATCTCTATACATTTCCTTCAAGAATAAGTTGAGAGAATTTGATAAAAAATCAAGGCATTTTCCCTTAGGTGATCATTTTATTAATTCCCATAACCTAATCTCTTAACATTGTATGGATATCGTTAGGAGGAAATTGACGTTAGACACTACTGGGACTTAATAGGTTAAGAGAGTTGAATGTATGCTCATTAATCCGTTTTGTTTGTTTGTTTGTTTATTCGCAAATTCGTTGCAGTTCCACCGCGATTTGTAGACAAACCTGAGGTCTCTCATATGGGATACGAGACTTGGGATACCACTTTATCGTGCAATATCTTTGGATATCCTTCCCCAGTTATAAGATGGACCCGGTCCTTCAGATCATTACCCACTGGCCGCTACGAGACGACAGGAAAAGACCTTATCATCAAGGAAACTCAGCGAGAAGACAAAGGACCAATCATGTGCCGAGGAGATAACCACCTGGGTCACGTGTACGCGCTGATAGTGTTGGTGGTGAACCCTGTTTGTGAGTATTTATAGTAATTGAACAAATTTCAACAAGGTAGGTATTGGTCAAAACGAAACTCATGGAAATCTTCTTCACCCAGGAAAGACTTCTGAGACTTTTAAAAAAACATAGAAAAAGCAGTTGACAGAACATTTTTATATTGGCTGACTAGCATGGAAAGCTGGCCTGAAACGTTACAGAGTACTCAAAGAAATTGAACCTATATTTCGTGTGTGTTTATTCAAACAGGTAAATGCACTGGAAATTCAAGATTGCATGGTAAACGCATGTGCACAAGCATTACAATAGATGCAACATTATAGCCACGCACTGGTTTTTTATGTCAACGTCCGTTATAGGGATCACTTTTTTAAGGCCCATTAGCGTATATATTTGAGAGTAACTATTTTATTTACAAGATCCTAATATCGTACCTTAACAAATACTTCCTCTATTGTACACCTTAATCTTCAGTGCCTCCGGTTATCACCACCGCTCCATCCCCCTTAGTCACAGTAACAAAGGTACATGATACAGTAATACTTCAATGCGCCGCTCAGGGATCTCCCGTCCCCACCCTGGAGTGGCGCAAGGATGGTGTTGTCATTTCTAATAACCTAACGTTGGAGACCGCTGATGAAGCAAGAGGAAAACTTATTATTCCAAACTTTGGCCCGTCTGATCAAGGTGTCTACACGTGTTTCTTTAAAAACTACGACAACGGAACTGCCGAGACTTCAACCACCGCAGGTGAAAATGAGTTATGAATAGGCCACTTTCGAGTTCCAAAAAGCCTCACTTTCAAAATGAGGCCAAGGCACAACCTTTCTTGTAAAAATTAGTTTTAACCTCGTTTTGATACAGAGGCCTGGGAGAACTCTGAAATGGCCTATTGATTTAGTTGTTTTAGAAATTCTCCCATGCACCCTTTTTATAGTGATGGTATCACGTGATACATGGTCTAGAACGAACCTATAAGTACGTGTTTATCAAGCTTAAACAACAGAAATAGCAGTTTGGTTGAAAATGACGATTGTTGTGGAGAAACATAAACTTAGTCACTTTTAAAATTTATATAAATGATCAATACTGAAGTTGTTGCCTCGGCCAAGACAATCTGCCCTATATATACACCCCGAAACGGGCTGATCTGAAACGACAACAAGACTTTTTATGGACAATGAATCTGACAGTAAAGCTTGCATAATTACGTCTAGATTCAGAGGTGTAAGAGACATAAGAGGTTGCAAAAATCCTCTTGTTGAAGACACAAAGCGATTACACATGAGCGTAAATGTACTCCGTCCCAAACCAGTTAATAATAACCCACATCAAATCTCATGAGAAAGCGGTGTGTCCTATACCCCTCCCCTGTCGTCTTGTTCCCTTTCGACTTTTCAATAATACTTATTTGAAAAACTGAAAAGAAGAAAGAGCCCAAATCAAATTGTCCACTTTTCTTCCCATGGAAGGTTAGCAATCTTAACAGTAATTTAATAGATTGTCCTTGCTAATAAGGTACGGCAAATAAAACATTATTTTCACTGCTGACGTTAACATTAAAAGAAGCTTTAAATTCTGTTGATGGCCAAAAACCACCTGGCGGAGAAAAGTGATGAAAGAGCTGAATTAGTAGGGTCTAAGATGAGGCGAAGTGTAGGCAAAAGCTCAGGACAAGGTTGATTGGCCACGTTTGATTGCGACCTTATGTCGGTTCCGAAACGAGCAGACGGTCCGCACCATTAAATTTGGTTCCAGAGCAATATTTTGACAAGATACAAACAGTTTTCAAACCACATGACGGATATTTTTTAGGAGAAAGAGTGTTTTTAAGTTCAATACGATCTACTACTTTAATGAACGCTATCAAAAACCCTGTTTATTCTTGCCAGGTTTGGAGGTCTGAAGAGGAATTGTAAAGGCCCGCGAATAAGAGTAACAAAAATTTCAATTGTCGTTGGAACAATGGAATGATGCCCTGTAGAGAAGAAGTTTAGAATAAAGATTTCAGTTTTCTTTTAACACCCCATTAACCATTATTCCTTTTCACCATTCGACAGGCTTACCATACACATTCACCATATTTTCCTGTTCCTCGAGGAATAATCCATATTTTAAAGCCGTTTGAAATATATAAGGATTTTTTAAAAATTTCCTGTCTGGGTCTAAAGAAATTTGGTAATTCCATTTTCCCTTGTTTGTCAACATATAATTTGTGAACAGATCAATAAATGTACCTTTTGATGAACTGCGTTTTCCATCCTCTGTTTTGATACAAGAGCTCGTTGGTTGCGGAGACCCTGGTGTGCCTGTGCATGGTTATAAGACTGGAGAAAATTACTGGGCAGGACAGATGGTTACATTCACCTGTGACACAGGATACCACTTAGAAGGACCTACAAACAGGTTGTGCCTGGAAGGCGGAAATTGGAGTGATGTAATGCCAACATGTGAGTGCTCTTACAGTAATAGTTTCACGCCTATTGGTATGATGATGATGATATTAATGATAATGATGGCTACCATGATGGTGCTGGTGATGGTAGTGATGATGATGATGCTGATGATGGTAGTAATGATGATGATGATGATGATGATGATGATGATGATGATGATGTACTTCGATTTTCTTTCCTCAGGCCACCGTTACTGTGATAAGCCCAACCCTCTGGAAAACGGTTACATTGTAGGAACTGAATTCTGGGAGGGGAAACATGTGACGTACAAATGTAACAAGGGATATCGAGCTCGTGGGCAGATGGTCAGATTTTGTAATGAAACTGGAAATTGGACCGAGGAAGAACCTAAATGTGAAGGTCAGCATATATTTATTTCTCCTTACAAGTTGCCTTCTTTTCTAATAAGGGAGAGACTAAATATCTTATATCCTCATATCCTCTCTTCTTAAGGTAAATTAAAGATAAAGGTTCTTTATGTTAGACGGTAGTATAACCATTCTGAGGCCGATGTGCGGCGCTTATGTCATCTTGCTCTTTCCATTAGAGCTCCATTTACGGGTATTTAAAGCTACCCAAAGCTACATGGAAAAGAGAGAAAAATAGATAAATAGATTTTAAATCGCACCTGAAAATCGAACTCGGGAATTCTCCCACAGAGGGCACCAAACAATTAAACTGAGCTAACCCTAAAATATACTGTAGAAATAACCTCAAGTGTTTGATAAAACCGTGATAAACAAGTGGCCGTCGTCAGTCTACTCTTATCGTTTTGTGATCCTGGCGCAAGGAAGAAAGTGGATCATCTAAGCGCTTGCCATCTGTTTTCTGTATTCTGTTCCAGCAGTAGCGACAAACCGGACAACGCCAGGTCGTTCAGTGAGTAATCACGACAATAAAGGCGGACCATTTCGTTTGGCGTTACCATCGGCTGATATATTGTGATAATTCTGCTGAAACGCCCGTAAAGAAAGCAGAAGGGCACAAATTGCATTTTTGTTATTGTCACCCGCCTTATTCAATTCCTTCTCAATTTAGTAACTACAAGGACCGTGATTTCTGCTTGTAATCCTAACCTGGCAAAAAATTGTTCCGCCTTTTTTAATCTTCCTGGTACTAGGATCTTCCTTCCATCATGGAAACAGCCCCTTAAATACGAAAAGATAGTAGTAGACTGAGCATGGCAACGTTGAGACGAATATCAGCCAATATTTGCAAAGTTATGTTACCGTTAGACAATTGGCACTCTTGTGGATTAAAGGGTTAAATATCATCCTTTGATTTAATTGTTATAAATTCATACAGGGCCTGAGTTTGAACCATCAGTAATCCTTCTTAACAACACAGAGTATTGGGAACTACTTAAAGGTTGGTTGGAACCGGTATCTATGCAGCCGTCTAAGTGGAAGCTGTGCTATCGAGCTACAGACCATGGATGGAGTTCCAGTACATTCCATTCTAAATGCAATAGCCGGGGTCCCTCATTGACTTTTGTAAAAGTAGGAGAGTATATCTTTGGAGGATATACTGACCGAAACTGGCGTAAGTATAAATATAATGCGTTGGTCAATGTAGGTGACTAGAGGTATGAAGATTCTTATGCTAGGGAATATCAACACCAACAATACACGATTCTATATTTGTTAACTTTTGGTACTTTTAAAAACTTCATGTTGTTATTTATACACAATATAAATCAATAATTAAAAAAAAATTAATCATAACAGTAGTTAAAATAGAAACTTGAGCAGAGCTTGAGGGACTTATCCGAATTATTGACGCAGCTGCATTTTGGAGATGAGACTCAATAATCCTTCCTCATGTCGGTAAGGACAGTGACTCGAAAACTCTTAGGGCGTGTTCGATTAACCGTATTTTGGAGTAAATACAAAGCGAAAAAACTCTAAAAATCTCTCATTTTGGAGTTCGTTGCTTTGCTGAATAGCCAGAAATCCGCTTTAAATGGTGATGTATGTAGCCTTTGACGCTCAGAAACCTCAGACAGGACGAAGCACTCTTCACTTTCCACATTCTAGCCACGCTAGGCGAGTTTTTTTTTCTTTTCCCGACTAGGGATCGACTGACTAACCCTAGAATTCGAGCGCCGAATACTAAAATTTAATGCTCATCTAATGAGCTGTGCATTGTCGAAAATTGCATGTTGTAATGTTCTTAAACTCAATTCATTTGGTCATTTT